>OZ030005.1:171639658-171794658 GCA_964023405.1 Apodemus agrarius
TCTGAGTTCAGCTGGTACACCAGGCGACACATCTAAAAGTCAGTCTCTATAATCTACGACTCCCTTACGGTTGAAAATACCAGAAGACGATCAGAGCTCCCCGCTGAAGAAGATAAATTATGCTTCTCTTGTACAGTTCTTGGTACCTACCGTTTCTGATTTTAGTATGGTAATTTCTGCACTTAAGGAAGAAAGATTTTTCTTTTAATTGTCCTCTCTGCGCCTGGACTCTTGCAAGGTCTGTTTAAAACTTAGTTGGCTCTGGACAGAAAGGAATATGCTTTTTCTAAATCGGCACTCTCAAGGCTCTGTCCACTAGGAATAGAGTATATTGGCATACACAATTTTAAAAGATTTATTTTATATATGTGGATGTTTGTATGTATCTGCACACATGCGTGGATTCCTGAGAATCCAGAAGAGTTTGTCAGATCCCTTGAAACTGGAGCGAAAGATGGTTGTGAACCACCATGTGGGTGCTGGGAATTGAACTTAGGACCTCTAAAGAGGCATGAAGAGCAGTCAGTGCCACTAACCACTGATCTATCTCTCCAGCCCTCACACTGTCATTTTAAGCTCCATAGACAATAGCCTCTAAGTGCCTATACTGTGATAGATAGGGTAGGTAATGCTAGACTCAGGTGAAGACTGATGAACTATAGGATTTGCATGCCCTATTTCCACACCCACCATTGGTGCCTTATGTTTGTTCCTTGTTGAGGGAGTCTCAGCAGGAAGAGAAACCGTGTGAATACAATGGAAGGCCCCTCTTCAGTCAGCACTCATGATACACCTCTACTCTCCAGGGTACTTCTCTATATAACCGTGTGCCCCTCAGAACGGCCCATAGTCTCTAGAAGGAACTAGCAGGTCTCCATTTGGAAGCCACTGGACTGAAATGGCATCTATCCATCTGTGACACCATGTATCCACTTGACAAATAGGTCATGAGACAAGTTTCTGTGTCCAGCCTTGCTGAACTCCGGGGAGGATTTTAGCTATGAGAAAGGATCACAGGGATGTTGTCTTTGTAAAACTTGATGGCTAGCAGTGGGGGGTGGAGGGGCGGGGGAGGGGGCAGACTGTATTGACTCTAATCATATGGCCAATGAATTAAATAGCAGCATGCTAACTATAAAGTGCTGGTCTTCTTGAGACCACATGGTTAGGGACTGAATCCCGTCTGGAGGCTTGGTGACTCCTCTTTGAATATGTGAATTTTTTCTTGGGACCTGAAGGATTTGGGGAATGAGAAGTGTCAGGGATGGTTCAATCAGGGATATGAGTAAAATCAAGAGTCACTTGACCAGAGTGCAGTCCGTTAGGAGGGATAGAGAGAGACGGGTAGAACCCAGACCTGCAGGGCCTTCCTTATGTTCAGGAGGATTTCAGTCCTTATCCTTATAGACTGACTAGAGGTCACCCAGAGCTTTAAAGAAACTATGTATGATCCCATTTGCATCCCTCCTTTGGGTTTTGCCAGATGACATGTGGCTGATGATCTTCTGTGTGATTGCCACATTAGCTCCAGCCCCAGTGGAAAAGGACTGCAGAAACAAAGTATCACCTTGGCTTAGCTGCTTATTCTCAGGCAATGGGCTCCAGCGAGTTTTGAGAAAGACTTTACCAGGACAGTGAGGACAGAAGCAGTCTGAGAGCTTAGAAGGACTGGATGACAAAGCACAGAAGGAAAATTTGGATGTTCCAGTGCAAATTGTAATCAGGGCTTGCAGGGACTAAGGCTCATCCCTCTTCTATTATCATTAGCGGTGCTTACTATGGCTTGAGCGTCTCTACCACAACTCCTGTTGAAATGTAATCCCCACTGTGCATTATTAAGGGGCTGGAAACTTAATCTAACGGTGGCACTTGGAGGTGGGGCCTTTGGGAGGTAATTAGGATTAGATGAGGTCATGGGCATGGGACCTCCACAGTTGCATTAGTGGTTGACTAAGAAGAGGGAGAGAGACCCAAGCCAGCACGTTTGCTGTGTCTCAGCATGTGAGTCCTTCTGCTGTGGTCTCCCCTCCAACAAGCCGGACCTTAACAAGCTGCAGCCCTTCCTTTACTGTAGACCTCAAGAACCAAGAGCCGAAGAAACCTTTCTTGTTTGTAAATTACCTAGCCTGTGCTATTCGGTTATAGCAACTAATGAAGATAATGCCAGTAAGAATATAGCACTGCAGCTACCGCCTATAGAAAACAACAGGGCCCATTGTTTTCTAGCTGTATATATTTACACATGTGCGTAATTAATTTATAGAGACTCTGCCCAAAATGCAGATAGTATTCCCATTGTATCTGATACACAATGAGAGAGAGCTAAACTGAGGTTAAATGCCTTGTCCACAGCTGAGCTGCTAATATTACAACACTGGTCAGCTTGACTTCAAAGCACTGTGTGTGTTCTTGTCATCCTCAGTGCCTGGTCAGTGGAGGCCTGATGACTTCAGGCCTGAACCCGGGGAAGACAGTAGGGTGGTGTAGGTAAGGATTCATCATGCCTGCGGATGGGTAACTATACTTGGTAGATGATTCTTACCCGAAACACAGGGCAGCACTACTCTCTAACTGCTCCCTCCAATATATGCTTTTTCTAAAAGGCCATGTGTATATAATTCCACCTTTTCACAGTCCCTTTTCCTTTCTTTAGGTCTTTAGCTTTTCTTGCTAGTCTACAGGACCATTGGCATCTCTGTTTGGTTGAGCTGAACCGATCCCTCTCTGTAGACATCAGTTAAGTGGTCCCTGTAGCTGGGCACAGCCTCTGTCATCTGTGAATGATTCTATGTGCAGGTGGCTTCTTCGGGCACAAGACAGATACATGTTCTAGGAGTAAACAAACAATCAAGAGCACAGCCCTGACCAAATGGAGCCTTTATAGCAGTAAGATGGACAGACAACAAAGCAAGACTTAAAATCCGCAGTGTGTTTAATGACAGCACGAACTAAAGAGGAAAACAAGAGTGTTTGAGGAAGTCAGGATGGTGGCATTTGAGCTGGAGACCCACAGTAAGGGAAGAGTGAAGACTCAGTGCAGTCCTGTGTGGGAGCCATGGGGAAGTTTAGACATGTAAAGTCAGGGAGGCGGTGGGAAGTAGTTGAATGTATACATACAACATACACACATATGTACATAATACATACATACATATATATGTATGTATATATACGTAATGTGTATATATACGTAATGTGTATATATACGTAATGTGTATGTATATGTATGTGTGTGTATATATATATATGTGTGTATATATATATATACACACACACACACATATATATATATATATATGCATGTACACACACATACACTTATATTTGATTCAAAGTCTCAGGTATCCCAGGCTAGCCTAGAACTCACTATGTAGTTGAGGATGTCCTTGGATGTCTGATCCTTCTGCCTCTACCTCCCAGGTAGAGCGTGGTGCTGCCCTGGAATCACAGGTGTGCGACAAAACGTTGAGCTGGAAGAGAGAGTGTTTAGGATTTGGTGATGGGTTAACAAACACAGGCCATTTTGGAGTAATTGTCTCTTCCCACCCAGAAGCTGTTTTAGCTGTCCTTTAGGCATGTGTAACAAGCCACGTCGGTCATTTGTTGTCCCGGGCACTTCCTGTATTCTTTAAAATGATATTTTAATTTTCCAAATTGTGCGGGAAAGCCGCCATTCGAGCCTTCTTGTGCAACATCATGCAGAGCAAACTGAACACCCCGTTTGTGTCTCTGTAGTTCTTTTTCCAAGAGTTCATCCTTATAGCGTTCTGACTTTTTTTTTTCTGTGCATTTACACGGCATTCATATAGTCTAAAGTGAGGAGTTAGGTTTATTCATATGAAAATGAAGGCATGCTCTCACACTGATTTTTTTTAATCCAAATATCTTGAAGATCTTTCCATATTGGAACACCGAGCCCCACTTCCTTCTGCTAAATTGCCTAGGGAGGCCTTCAAAACTGTATCTGACTCATTTCACTTCTCTCTCCCCTAATCACTCCTTGAATTAGGGAATCAAAGACAGACACCCACGCTCATGCCCTAGGCAGAGTCTCTTTTCCAGAAAACATCCACAAGATGACATTTAAGGGTTCAGAGAATGAGCTTAGCATGCAGCGTCACCTTCCTAAAGCGGCTTTCCTGTTCTCGCAGGGTCATGGCTGCCTTGATCATTTTTGTTTGAAAGGGACTCTGCTGTGTTAAACTCTGGGCATGTCTCCCATGTCCCCCTCACAGAGCGAAAGTTAGAGGCCCAGGGCAGCAGGATGACCTGGCCTTGGACGGCAAGTAAGCACACTGACCAAACCAGAAGGGAAGTGGGTATTGCAACAAGAGCGAGAGACGTGAATGGAGCAGGGTCCCTCTGCGGGCATGTCCCTCCGCCCCTCCCCCCTTATTAGATCATAGCATTTATTGTTATTTGTCGTAAATTCATATAAACAGTACAGGAAGTCACAGAGACTAGTTACATAACACATATTATGTAATTAACTCTTCTTGTATTATGTAATTATGTACTGTATTAACTCTTTCTGCATTATGAGACCCAAAAAGAGTTAACTGTTAAGTACCAGAGCGCTCCCACCTCCAAGCATTCTTTTAATGGTTACAAGAGTGTTCAGAGTTTCTCCAGTACTTGTAGCTTACCCTGTCCCGACGCTCCAAGCTTGCTAACGTTTACATGGTGGCCACGGGGCAAGCTACTCCCTTTGCACACTTCTTTCCTCTCTTTTTCTTGAATACACCCTAGGACCGGCAGGAAGGAGGGAGCAACAGACACAGCCTATTGGACAAACACCCACAGGGCTGTGCTTTGCAGTGCTGTGGTTCGTGCTTGCAGGAACCACTTGTTCAAGCAGGAAGCCCTGTTATGTTCTACAGAACTCTATCGAGTGGAGGATGCTTTCAAGCACCGGGGCAAGGCTTGAAATTCATCAGCTTTAGTTCACTCTGTTCTACCGCACTCAGGTGAAGGCATAACTACGCCTGTCTCTTGTGTTCGTTCGTCTGTTTTCAGTGAAAGGCAGGTACCGTGGCCAGCATGGTGAAGAGTAACAGAAACTCAAAACAAGGAGAAAGGGCTTCTCGGTTGGATCTGTGTACTGGAGAGAGGAGACACAGATAATGGGTAGGAGGAACTGGGCCACGGACTCATTGGGACTCAGAGCTTCTCAGCACAGCTGTGTGTGCTGTTTATCTTGGTACCTAGTCTGCCCCTCCCCTAAACTGGGGCACAGTGTTATAGACACAGACCTGGAAGACAGGAGGAAGCCCGGTTGAGTGTGTGTGTGAGCCACCCTGGTTGCAGGATGGAGCACAGCTCTCCAACCGTCATTGAAAAAGAAAAAAAGAGACAGTATTAGACTTAGTGTTGCTTTTGAGGAAGCAAAAATGTCTGTTTTGCTCACTATGATCAATAATATTTACAAGATGTAGTAATAGTGCTATGAGATGGGAGTTTGAGGAGATATTAGACGAAGTATTTCCCTTTCAAGAACCTAAAATCTAAGGCTGGGTGGGGGGGATGACTCAGTGGTTAAGAGCACTGACTGCTCTTCCTAGAGGTGTCGAGTTCAAATCCTAGCAACTACATGGTGGCTCACAGCTATCTGTAATGGGATCTGATGCCCTTTTCTGGTGTGTCTGAAGACAGCTACAGTGTCCTCATATATGTAAAGTATAATAAATAATTCTTTAAAAAATTAAAAGAACCTGTAATCTAGTGGCAGGGGCAGATTGTGCAGGAAAACAGGCAGTGAGTGGTGTATCTACTGCTTGAGCAGAAAGGGGCGTGTATGGTAGAGGTGCTCGTGGGAGGAGACCATGCCGCACCCTGAAGTGAACAGGAGATAAAGTCTCACGAAAAGAAGAATTGAGTGTGTAACTTAAAAGGAGCTGAAGTTAAAGGCGGGAGAGATAAGAGAAACAGAGTTCTGGAAATGTCGGGTAGATGAGAGGACCTAGAGGCAGAGGGGAGACATGAAGGAAGGGTTCCTGTGAAGATTATGAAGGAAGAATGGAAAATCAGGAAGGGACAGGGGAAAGAGAGGAGAGGCAACAGACATTGCCCACCCGTGAAGACAGTTTTATTGGGGGGTCGGGGAGAAGAAGATGCCAACTGACAGAAGTAGGCATTCGTGGAAATGTTTGGGGAACGTGATTTTGGGGAACTTGCGGAACTGAAGACCAAGAACCCATATGGGTTTGTCTAGCTGGAGGGACATATCTGAGGCCCATGATGTGACTGACCGAGCTCCTCAAAGCAACTGTAGTCTGACGGTTGTTCCTGCTTCCACCCGGATGTGGATAGAGGAGTTAGACATGCCCAGAGACCAGGACTGCTGGCCCGAGTGGCCTCAGTTGGCTGAAAGTGGAGAAATTTCACACGATAGCGCACTGTCCCTACCAAGACTGCCTCAGCAGACCTAAGAATGAGCCCAGAGAAGCAGCCACTGAACGTGGCAGCTGGACGCTCTCGAGAACACAATTCAACCACCTGGGAGCAGGTGCGTTGGAATAAGTGTAGGACATAGGACTAGTGGCTTTTACGTGTCACTGTGCATTTTAATCAATTGCAGGGATTAAAAAAACCTCCCACATTCCTAGATTCCTTATTGTGAAGAAGGAGGAGGGAGAGGAGGAAGAGGAAGAAGAGGAGGAGGAGGAAGAGACAATGACTAAGAAGATAAAGGGCACTCGTCAACTCAGGTATAGGAAATATCAGAAGGTCATTACACACACACACACACACACACACACACACACACACACCCTTTAAGTCATATTCAATTCACTTGGGAACCTTTCGGGTTCCTCCTTAGAACATTGTTGAGCAAGTCACCCAGCACTGTCATCCTCGCGCTACCTGGGAACCCAGGTTATGAAAGTTTGGAATTATGAAATGACACAGGTTGTGCGGTTACACGCAAGTTTATCTTTTGAAAGTGTCTATTTCCTAGTTTCTGTGAGGATGCACTCCGTCGGAGTCTTGAGGAGGGTGAAGCGGGGAGGAAGGAGCCACTTACATCTGTTTCAGCACCCTGCAAGTCATGCTGAGAGTGGTGGGGGACACCCCGGGGCCTTGGTGTTCCAACCACTACCATGTTGTGGGCAGGAAGTGCCAGGTCACATATCACAACCCCCCCCCCCCTTCTCGGCAGCTACTTGTCTGGGCTCTGTCTGAGCTCTCTGCTCTGAAACCTCCTCCTCCTTCTCTGCCTGTGACCTGGGAACCGCACTGTCCTACTGCCATTTTCAGATTATCTTTCCATCTTGTGTGTTCTTGTACGAGCACTTATCTCAGTGGTCTAGGCAGGGAGCAATAATCTCTGCTGCCTCTGAAATTCGTACTGTGATTATTTTATCTAGCGTCTTTCTGTGGAATGTTCCTTTGTCAAATTTCTACTGAAACAATTTTTCAACTAAGTAATATAATTCTTCCTCCAAGACAAGAAAAACATAATTATTAGTAATGGTGTCCATTATGTGCTGGGCACTGTTATAAATATTTCACATAGCTTAGACACTTCAACCTTGGAATACCCCAGTTGTTATGACCCCCCCTTTAGCATCTTCCTTGTTCTGCTCTCATTAAAACTCCATTATTTGGGCCCCTAAAGTCCTGTAGGAGCTGCCGTGATCTCACGGAGCCTGTTAGTTTTATGTGCCCGTGCCCCAGAGTTTGAGATACATGAAGGCTATTCTTTATTCATTGATCAGTCAACCCAAATGTCGCATTCCTCTGTAGTCATGCCTATGGTGTTTTGTTTTGTTTTGTTTTGTTCTTGAGGCAAAAACAGAGATGTGGAAGTACATGGTTCTAGAAGGGGACATTCCCAAGGAGACAAATCGGGCACATTTGGAGTGATCCACTCACAGGAGACAAAGTTTAAGAGGTGGACCCTCACTCAGTGAGTTGAGCAGGACGTTAGAACCTTTGAGCTGAGGTCTCTCCTGGGGTGTAGGGTAAAACCCATGCACTTCCAGAAGGTATAGCGTGGCCCCGGGGACTAGTGAGCGTGCTTCTGTTTTCCTCATGGGGGAAAGCTGTGTCACGGGTATGTCTCCAGTGAGAGTGCCTTTCTCACCGAGCAGGTGCGGTGTGCACTCCAGACGGATGGACGGAGGAGCCTGCCTCCCAACTTGCTGGGAGAGCGAATACTAGATAGAGATGACGTTAGGCAAGATATTTACTATGCTGACTCTCAATCTACGAAGTCGGAGAGAAGAACGCCTGCTTCATTGGATCACTGGGAGAATAAACAGGTCATTCCTTGCAGCAGGTGGTGGGGAGACATTGATGGTTGAGGCTTAGGCCAGGTACCGTTTTCACACCAGTAGCTTTTAACTGGCGAGTGATCTTGCTTCCTCACTGGGCACACTGAAGATATTTTTAATTGTCAGTCTTTGAAGAGTTTCCTGCCAACATTGAGTGCTTAGAGGCCAATGGTGTTGACGAAAGTTCTACCACACATAGGCATGCCCTCTACCACAAAGAATTATCTGACTCACTGCTCTTAAATCTATATTGGAAGCTTTGTTTTATTAATATGCTAATGCAAAGTCCCTTATAGAAAACCTTCTGAGCTATGTACCTGTCACTGTTTACCTCTTTTAGGTCCGGGGACACTAACTCACTGAGGCATGAACAGGGGGAAATGCTGGGATCCAACCTCTGGCTGTTCTGCTTCGGGGCTCTGGTGTTTAAGTCATGAGTTTGGGTAGACTTCTGTGGGTGAGGGTCAGTAAGTCAGTACACATGAAATATATTAAGAAGGTTCCCCCCCCCCCGCCAGTGATATGTAAAACCCAGGCATCAACATGACTCAAAGAACAAATTAGGCACGCTGCTTCCACCACCCACTCCTCGTCTTTCTGGTGCTCGGTGATGTGATCCAGGCTCGTCACCAGCCCTTGAGAAAGTATCTGTACTTAAAGGGACAGTCCGATGCCGCACGTACAGTCTTCCAGATAACTTCCGGCATCCCCGAATATGTTGGGCTGCTATTTCAGCTATAGAATTCTGGCGCACACGCCTCTGGGGCTAGGTTCAATGTTCCCTGGGCCTCATGTCTGTTGTTTGTAGATTCTCACTTCCACGGTAAGAGAATGCATACACCTGACTTCATGGGCCAATTCTGGGCTGGTGGTCCTTTCGGTTACGATGTGTGTGATACTAAGAAGAATAAAGCATGCTGTAAAAATAGTCTATCGTTTTATTCCTGAATTCACTGAGCACTGATCTGTGCCAAGCACACAAATCTCTTTGTGTGACACTGTTACAGTCACAAAAAGCATCCGGCCCTCTCGGGACCCTCCAGCACTCAGGGGGGTCACAGCCTATCCCCCTTGCCTGGCTGCGTGCTTCTCCGCTATACTCCTGTGTACCCACTGCCCACATTTGTCTGTGGCTTTGTGAGGCTTTACCCAAAGTCTCTGCTCTCCGTCAACCACGTGTAACTCTTACTCCTTCTTCAAAGTCCATCCCGAATCTCATTTCCTCAGTGGCTGCCTCCATGAATCCCCTTATCTAGAATGGCATCTCCAGTCCTGTGGTCTAACGTCACCGTTCCTTCCACGGGTCTGGCTTCCCGTCACACAGGAACTCATCTTTACATATGTCTGGTTGAATAGAAGCCGCAATCTCTTTGTGCGTGAGCCACCTTTCCTGGGTAAGGGTAGATACCACTCCTCATCCAAGCATCCTAGAGAAATCACAAGGGAACACGATTTGATCCTGGGGACCCCAGGCCCTAATGGCTACATCTGCATTACCGCTCCTATATCTTATGGATCAAGGAATATTGTGGGAGAGGGGCCATAAAGATTGTAAGAGCCAGAATATGAGGAAAGCTGCCTCAGAACAGTATCTTCTAGACACAGATGTGTGAACCAGACCTGAAACACGGTACTATCCATGGTAACATAATGCTAGCAGTCAACCATTGGACTGAGCACAGGTTCCCCAATGGAGGAGCTAGGGGAAAGACTGAAAGAGCTGAAGTGGTTTGTAACTCCATAGGAAGAACAACCAACCAGACCTCCCAGAGCTTCCAGAGACTAAACCACCAACCAAAGCTTATTACATGGAGGGACCCATGGCTCCAGCCGCATATGCAGCAGAGGATGGACTTATCTGGCAGTGATGGGGAGGAGAGGCCCTTGGTCCTCTGACGGCTTGATGCCCCAGTGTAAGGGAATGCCAGGGCAGCGAGGTGGGTGTGGGTGGGTGGGGGAACACCCTCATAGAAGCAGGGGGAGGGGAAACCAGGAAAGAGGATAACATTTGAAATGTAAATAAAAAGAATGTGGAAGAGGGAAATTTCATGGGATCTTCTTCTTAGGCAAAGAACCAGTGACTCTTGAAAGAGGAAGACTTAGCTTTTCTCAGAGATGAGTCACCTTATTGATTGTCCAATGCAAAGCAATCAGCTCTGAAACCATATACACACAAATACCAAAAGCAGACTCAAGCAGATTGTTTTTATATATATTCATGTAAACAGATATACATACACACATGCACACATGCGCGCACACACACATTTGTATGGACAAATAATAATCAAAGGGAAAGAGGCTATTAAGTTGGGAGTGCAGGGTAGGCCTGGGGACAGTTGGAAGGACGGCACGTGGGAGGGGCTGGAGGGAGCAAAGGGAGGGGGAAGTGATGTAATTCTATTTCAATAAAAAAAAAATAAATGAAAAGAATGTCATCAGTCTGAGAGACAGGGTAGACAGAGACAGGAAGCAGGCATGCCTGTGACAGCTGGAGCTTTCGGTTCCTGTGCTAGGTCTCAGAGCCCAGACCCAGGCTTTCATGCCTGGCTTACCCACTTGGACCAAGCTCAGCTTCTCAGAATAGCCTGAGCCCACAGCGCCTCTTGTTAGTCTCTGTTTGGCAATAGTTCCAAGAATTTCTGAGTTTGTCCTTCAGTGATTCTTCCCAGAGTCCTCCTGTCTGCTGGAGAGAAGGAGGACTGGTGGCCGCAGCATGGGCTTCCCGAATGCTTGCCATGTGCGGAGGGCTGCTGTCCTTGCGTCTAGGGTAGCCCTTGATATCCACATATGGGATGAAATGGTGAGGTAGCTCCATTTAACCTGAAGATATGAGGGGTGAAGAGAATTCTGTGTTCATGGCCTGCCTACTTTTACTACGCTTAATTTTGGATCCTTCTATGCAAGGGTTGGTTATAAAAATGAAGGGTGGGCCAGTGAACTGATTCTTTAAGAAAATGCCTGCGGCTCAAAGAATCTCAATTAGAATCTCAGAACTCATGAAAAGCTGGGTTTGGTAGCCCGGTTCTGTCATTCTAGTGCTGCTGTGCTGATGTCAGAGGCAGGAGAATTCCCAGAAGCTCATGGGCCAGCTGTACTGCTATGTGCTGTGCTGACCATTGAAGAGACACTACCTTAAACAAGATAGAAAGGTGAGCTTGCTCTCTGCCCCACCCCTACCATGACATGTGCGTGTGCATGCTTGCTCACAAACATACTAAGTCTGACGAACAGTGAAGGCTTTCTGATATTTAGATGACCCCTGGAGTTGATGTTCGCCTTGTGAAAAGTTTTCCATTCAAGTGAGGATGGTTTTAGAAATGGCATGATTCCCGCTGGGAAGATCTTCAGTCATATTCAGGTTTTAAAGATTTAAAATTATGGTTCTTCGGTCCTAATTGTATTCAGTCCTTAAAGGCCATCTCAGGGCTGCTGATCAGAGGGAAGACGGGAGGCCCACGTGGGAGAGCATTTTTCTAGGAATACTGGAGGTCAGATCCTTCCTGAGAAATTTCACACTGGCAATAAATAATCCTGTCAGCTGTGTTTCAAGTCAGACAGTGAAATCTTTTCTTCCGGGAACATGATCTCTACTCTGTATTTGTCACTTTAACTGACCCAAGTGGCCCTAAAGGTCCGATGTCGAGACTATTTGCCATTTCTGCTCCCAGGTGGGACTCCAGTGGTGTAGAGCAGCCTCTTACAGGGGATGGTCATGTGACCCAGAGGGATGGGATGTGTCTGCGGCCAGAGGTCCAGGCTGTCCTGGTTTTTAAATGTGTCTGTTTGGTGGGCCAACCTGGTGGGGAGAGTGGCACCGCAGGTCTCAAATCTGCCCTCTTCTCTTTTTATAGAAACCGAGTCTTCGAGAAGCACAAACTGAGATGACATTTTGGGTCACAAAAAGAAATGCAAGAAAAAAAAAAAAACCCAGATCTCTTGATGTTCCCTAAAATCGTAACTTTTCTTTAGAGGCAATTATAATTTTTTATGTCACTTCTCATTAAAATAATAGCAGACCCATTGGCAATGCAACTTTGTTAAAGGTGGATGAATCCCCAAGGGAGAAAATGAATGGTTCTGTGAAGCCCAAAGAACATTCCCCGTGTCTAAGTCCTCCCAGCCTCTTGCAAGGCAGGTCTTGACGGGTGCTTCATATGTAAAGCCTTTGTTAATAACGCGAAATATCAAGTCACGTCCATTCCTTTTAATCTTTTCATTTTAACATGGAATAGGTCTCCTCATACCTTCACAGTTAAGATTCTAAGAATTATGTGAGGAAAAATGTAATTTTGCTTACATTCCTTCAGAATTTGCTAATGTAAAATTGAACTTTAAAAAAAGATATCAGCCCTTAGGAGAAATTGAGCTATTCTTTTGGTTCCTCAGAAGATTAACACAATGAAAGAACACTGTCCTTCCTGGACTCTCTGTTAAATATATAATCCTTTCGTCTCGTTTATCTTTTAGTCCAAAGACAATGTTGTGGATTATGTGATTTAAGTTCTGTTTCAATGAAGAATTAATTTTAATTAATTATTTATGCAAAAGACATCTAGCTATATAGCCACTAGATCAAGATTTAACTCTTCGAAATCAAGAAATGACTGGCTTAATGAATGTTGATTTAATATGTCAACTCTGTATGTTTTTTTATGTCACTAGAGCAGGATCCAGTGGTATTTCTCCCTTACAGCCTCTAAAGTCAAGAATGCCGCATGGTCTAAGATGGCTGCCAGGACTCCATTTGTAGTGAGATCTGTTAGAAAATAAAGGGTCAGCCCACTGAGAGGCCTATTACTAACATCTTTCATCTCACTGTCTGTTCCTACCTGATGTTAAGATATAGTATAATGTGTATAACACAGAGTAATAATTCTTTTAAACTCTGTATATTGCCCAAGACTCTTTTGGTGGTGAATAAAGAAAGCCAAGATTGTCATCAACTGTCTCAGTCAGAGGTGTGTATTTTAGAATGACTGGCTTGAATATGAGGAAGGAAGTAGCCCTTAACCCCAAACATACCTTGTGCTTGTGTGTGTGCATGCATGCATGCATGCATGCGTGGGTGCGTGTACGTGTGCATGTGCGTGTGCGTGTGTGTGTGTGTGTGTGTGTGTGTGTGTGTACCACACATTTAAAGGAATCTGCTGCCATCAGAAGAGGGCATCAGATCCTCTAGACCTAGAGTTATATATGGTTTTGGTTTTGAATCACCATTGTGTATGCTGGGAACTGAACCCAGGCCCCCTGCGAGGGTAGCAAGCACTCTTAACTGTTGAGCCATCTCTCTAGTACTGCCTTTCCTCCTCAGCATATCTTCCTGGCTCGTGTGATGCAGCTTTCTTCCGATGATGACCACCACTACCTTTGACAATTCTTGCTCAGCCTGTGACTTTGGGGATGTTACTATGAGGGAAGATACCCAGAGAGGTTCCTGGGGGTTTTTTCATTGCCCAGGTTGGCACTAGCTTTGTAGCACTTTCAAAAGTAACCACGGCATCTTTTCCAGCTACACAGGTCTTGGAAGGACCACATGCTGATGAGTTCTCAGAGTTATATTTCTAAAATATTGGATTCAATACGATGAAGCAATATGGCAGCCTACACTTGGCGCTGTCCATCAGTGGTCACTCTGTGATCAATTGATCAATCGCTGGGTCAGATGCTGGAAGGACCAACTTTCAAATGTATCCAGGGCAAGAGATATGGCTCAGTGTTTAAAAGTACTTCCTGTAATTCCAGATCCAGGGGACCTGACATACTTTTCTGGCCTTTGTGGACACTGAATGAGTGAGTAACCATGTGCCCCCTGCCTATTCTTTTGAGCCCTTCCCCCACGCCCAAGAGAAAGAGAGCAAGAAACACAGACAGAGGCACAGATGCACACCCCACTACCGAGAGAGAGAGAGAGAGAGAGAGAGAGAGAGAGAGAGAGAGAGAGAGAAACACAGAGAGACAGAGGCAGAGACACACACCCTCATAGAGACAGAGAGACAGAGAGAGGGAGGGGAGAGACCAGAATAGATACTGCTGGGCCAAAAAGAATCTCTCCCCTGCAATGGCCTCTGCATTTCTCCTCATGAAGTCTGCTCCTCCTCGACTCCAAAGCACTTATACCTCATTCACCATGTGGTGCTGCCTCCAGCGAACGCTCGTGTCTGAGAAAAAATAAATATACAGCCAATTTTCAGATTATATCTTCTTTACTTCTGTTATAAATTATATGACTCGGTTCTGGCAGAGCTTGAGGTCAAGGCTGGCTTTCCGTCCTTAACCCAGAGAAGGAGAGGCAGTCAGTGGGGCTGGTGCCTGCCAGGGAATTTGCCACCTGAAGGAGACAGCTAAATTCATGGGGGGGAAAAGTCTCAATTTCCCAACTAGTTTTAGTCATCAGAGCCACAGTGTGGCATGGAAGATTTGACTTGTATTTATTTATTTTTCTTGCCACTAAAACTAAACCACTTCACTTATGGTATTTATAAGATTTATGATCCTGGAGGAAACCATTACGGTTACCTTCATTGCATTAGGTTTCCAAATTTTTACTTAGCATATTCCTTACGGTTTGGAAATAGCATAATGAAACCACATTCTGGCAGAGGATGATTGAAGAGCCTGTGGGAAACCATAACTGGGGAGCCGCATGCCTGGGTTCTCGGCCAAGGATGACCCTTCTCTGCAGGGCGGTCTCAGGCTGGCCCGCAGGGTCTCTGCCTCTCAGGGTCTCCCCTATAATCAAGGATTTCGCTGATGTGGCTTACCGAGAGCTGGGTACCATGTCCCAGCTCACATATCTGCTAGTCACAGCTGTTGGGGCCTTGGAATTATTTCCTGGAGTTGAGTCAGGCTCAGATCAAATCCTTTCAATATTGTCTTTCCAAATCTTTCTGAAAAAAAAAATCTCACTGAAAATAAGTAAAATACAAGAGGAAAGGCATGGTTCTGCCTTCAGTGAGTGCAGTGGGACAGAGTGAACCAGAGCTGTTGAAGAGCAAGCCTTGTTTCCAGAGCCTGAAACTACCCTCCAGTCACTAGAGTTCTTTAAAATATAGTAGTGGCTGTGGCCTGATAACATTGTCTCTTTTCTCCCTAAATATTTTACCGGAAGTAGATTCACTTTAACCATTTAAGGACATTCACATGATTTTATTTTGACAACCTCTCAAACTATTTCAGGATTTTCTTTGATGAAAGTGAAGGGAGAGTTAAGTGTGGGGTTTTCTGGTTCCAGTAATTCACCGTCAGGCTTTAGTGTTTGGGGAATAGACTCAAGACTTGAACGTTTGGGGGGCTAGGGGCAGGGGCTTGTGTTTACTTGGATTCTGCCTGCATCCCCCCTTTTTTCCTGTTGATTATGATTCTGGTAATGAACCTAGGCGGGTTTTCCTGTTGCTTCCTAAAATTGATTCGCTTAACGATTCTCAGCAGATTTTGTCAGTTAGGAAACGGAATCGGGGCTTTTTCCATAGGTATTCGTTCATTTATCATTCACTGGGTATAAATTATCTAGTGGGAGCTGTGAAGGGAATGAAGTTACTAGTATAGACTGTATTTATTCAAATAATTTTATTAATATTACAAACAAGAAAATATGTAATTTTGTACATACAAAGCAGTGTGTTCTATTTTTTTCACGTATCTGTGCCATGATGCTTGGCTCTCATTTGTCCCCTCCTCCTCTGCTCTCCCTTGTGTGCCCATTGCCTATGGCTGGTCCCCTTTTGTCCCCTAAACCCCAACTCATCTTCTGCTGTCATGTCATATGTATTCTATTAACCAGTCCCTTAGGAGCCCTTCCTCCCATCCCATGAGATGCTCTTTCTCTCCCTGCGCCTTTTCCTCTCCTCCCTTACACACACACACACACACACACACACACAGACAGACACACACACACCAGACTGTACACATACCACACACACACACACACACACACACACACAGACACACACACACCAGACTGTACACAAACCACACATACACCACACACAAATTTTCCACTTAAATACACCCTACTCATCCATATGTAATTATATAATTTTGAGTCTAGTTTGTGCATATTAAAGAAAATGTATAGCATTTGTCTTTCTGAATCTGCCTTATTTTGCTTAACATAAAGATTTCCAGATCCATCCATTTCCTTGCAAATGTCATAGTTTAATTTTTTAATGACTTAATATGTCTGTGGTATGTTGACTTAGAGTCCTTAGGGACATATACATACATACATACGTACATACATACATACATACATACATATGCTCTCGTGCACACATACACACACACACACACACACACACACACACACACACACACTGAAGAATGGTATAGCTTCAACACACATTACTGAAGCTTCAACAGAAGACGCCTTCCAAATCAGAGCAGTTAGTTGCAAACTAATTTCTTTAAAGTTGATTCAATAAAGTATAACCCCACCTGAGTGATTTAGCTTCTGTGGCATCTACTCCAACCTTCCTTTTATTACCAATTTATTTACTTAAGTTTTTACATTTAAACATTAATATAAGCCACATAAAACACAAAGCTTAGCATTTTATTTATTTATTTATTTATTTATTTATTTATTTATTGGTTTTTTTTGAGACAGGGTTTCTCTGTGTAGCCTTGGCTGTCCTGGAACTCACTCTGTAGACCAGACTGGCCTTGAACTCAGAAATCCTCCTGTCTCTGCCTCCCAAGTGTTGGGATTAAAGGTGTGCGCCACCACCGCCCGGCAACTTACCATTTAAAAAAAATATACTCCGATGGATTTCAGTTTATTTACTTGTTAGGTCCAAAACAGCACCCTAAAATGGCAGTGCTGGTGACAGCATCCTAAATAGGACTTTGGGCTAGTAAACAGGAGGATTATTATGGGATAAATAGAGGTCTGGAGGAGGGGTTCTGTTTACCTGGAGCTTCCTTTAAGCTTAATCCACCCACAGGTCAACGACTTGGGGCAAGGACATCTAGTTCCCAGCCAATCTGCAGAGCCTGTAGCAGCTCAAAGCACCCCACCCTGCTGACAGACATCAGCTTGCTTTTCTGCCACTTGCACTCCTCTCCGCCCCTGTCCCACCCCAAGATATAATCTTGGCAATTTGATCTCTAAAATGCCGTTCTTTTTACTCACGGAGCAGTCTAGATTCCTGCACCCCCACTGAACACTACTAAGTTAGTTTAGGTTGCACAGCCACAACCATTATCTAATTACAAAATATTTTGACCGTCTCAGAAAGAATCTGAGATGTAGCTAAGAAACAGCCAAGAAATCCGGTCCAGTCAACTCTAACATACTTGCTGTTCGTGTGAGTTTGCCTATTCTGGATACTTCATATAATGGTGTGTTTAATGATTTTAGTCTTTTACTTATTTTATTGCTAAATAATATCCTATCACATGGATATAGCACATACAGATAGATATATCTTTTTATCAGTTGATGGACATTTGGGTTGTTCCTGACATTTGTCTATTATGAACAAAGCTGCTATGAAAATTTGTGTACAAGTTTTTGTTTGCAAATATGTTTTCAATTTTCAGGTATGTACCTGAAAATTGAAATTTTGTATTTTAGTTTTTGAGCTGCCCAGAGTTTTTCCTAAGGACCTTATCATTTTACAATTCCATAAGAATATCTGTGACCTCAGAACATATTTTAACCACTCTAAGGCTTAGGTTAGTAGTTCTCCCAGCTTTTAGATGAAATGTTAAGCTTATAAATAAGAAATGCTTTCCTAGGAATGACCAGGGCTGGGTTCTGGATTTGTTTGTTGATTTAGCATCCTGTGGATACAGAGATGGAGGTCAGGTCTCTTCTGTGAGGCACAGACTCTCCAGTCTGTGAGGCCTCCTTGGGAATCCAATGGGGAGAATGCCATGTGGGTGATTTGGCAAAGCTGGCGTCTGGCTAGGGTGAAAGGCTGGGCAGAGTCAAATACCTCTGGCTGAGGTTTGGATGCTGACCCTTAAGCTAGAGCCGACTTCCTGTTCTCCACAATAAACCATCAGTTCAGGTTTGGTTTTCTTAATGGGGAAAATGTGTGAAGCTCCAGCATTTCCTGTCTCTCTGGAACAAACAATTTTCTACAAAACCATCTAAATCCCAGGAGTCTGGACATGAGTTTATAACTTAAGCTGGGAGAGAAAAGCATCCTGGGAGTTTGTGTCATTCTTGGTCTGCCCTGGAGCCATCATGTCTACGTGGTTGTGTCTCACTGACCACAGTCCTCCGAGGTGGGCCAGGCAAGCTCACGCTATCTCCACTTCATGCACGAGAGCTGATCCTCAGAGACGTGGATCCATCCGCTCCGGGTCTCACGAGTGAGCCAGCAGGGGCTTTGCTCTCGCCAGTCATTCCCAAGTGCCCTTCGTTTGGTGCCAGCATGGGACAATTTCCACTCCCATCCCCACAGAGTTTGACTCCGGTTTCTGCACTGAATTAGTATGCTTCGCGATAACAAAGCAGCGACAGGAAATCGGGACGCTCGGGAAATCGGGGTGCTCGGCATTAAGAAAGTTCCTTGATGGTTTAGATCAGGGAGTTGCCAATACCATTTAGGATGATTTTAAAAAAAAAAAAAAAACAGGGTAAAAAGAAAACACGATTCTATCAACTTGAATTTCTATTTTAATTTCATGCATTGGATTTTAGTATTTCCCTTCATCTACAGATTCTTTTTGTACAATTTCCCTCACAGTCTGCATGCTCGCAGCTATTCTGTTGGTCTGCAGATGTGTGTCTGTATTCTTACAACTGTTTTCAGTGGTTTATATGAGAAAGGTTGGGGTAGAGGCCTCTTAGGAAAGGAGAGAGAATGGCACCCAGGCAACAGTTAGAATAAAGTCATATCACTTTCTGGACCACGTTCCTGATGGTGATTATTAACAGTTTATGTAATTGTAAAGGACACTGAAAATCAACTAAAAAGTGCATATAGCTACTAAACTCAGAGACACAACTATCATGTGTACACACATATGTACACACACACACACACACATGCATGCACGCACGCACACACGCACGCATACACAAAGCCTAAAGGCAGTTTTGTATCGCACAATGTTGTGGTCTCCTTTTGTTTTTGGGATTTGCGTCTATGCAAACTTTGTTTCCAAGTTCAAAGTCACAGTATAGATGCTGGCCCTGCTGGTATCTGATTTATCACTGAGAAGCAGAAAGCAGAGGGGCAGGCAAGTGCCCCTCATCTGTGCCCACCCGCATTGTCCTCTGGGAGTTCCTTGTCAAAGTAGCTTCTTAGCTATGTCGGAGCCTCATCCCCTCAAAACACAACAGTAATTCTTACCCCACCAGCATTGGTGTGATCGAAGCAGCAAACTCTAAAGATCTATGCAAGCTCAAGTGTTCAAACAGCACACCTAGTCCCCTGCAGGCTGACTAGCTGAAGGTTTCCCATTTCTGCATTCTTGCTGCAGGTTTCCCATTTCTGCATTCTTGCTGCAGAAAAACAAAAAAGTGACCATCACCTCCTTTCCCCACTCCGAAGCACATCAAGGGAGGAAAGAAGTGGACTCGATTCCGAGAATGGTCCAGGGAAACAGGGAAATTTGAAAGCTTGAGCCTCATAGGGGAATAGACGTGATCCACAGGACCCCAGATTCACACCTCTGCTGCCTGGGAGAGTCCGAGAAAGAGACTGTCCACACGGAGGCTCAGAGACAGAGACCCCCTGCTGCAGCTTGTTCCCCAAGAACCCCAGGCTTCCTTCCAAGTAGGCAAACCTTGTAGATAGCAAAACAAAACTCCCTTGCAGGTCTTAGTAGCAAAAGTTAAGCTAACTTGTAGATGACGACCTCACCCCCATGCCCCTCCCCCAACCCCCAGTCTAAGCCTTGACATATAGGAGATTTTTTAAGAGAAATCCACTTATTCTGGCCCTACCCTGAGAGTCAGCCTTACCTGTCACTCAAGCTGTCAAGACAGTCAACCTGACATTGTGGATGAAAGCTAAGAATGAGTGTCTTGGAAGGATGTATGTATTTAAATAAGAATAGTTATAATAATACAGGTAGACTACCTGCCATTTACCATGTGCATCTTGCACATTCTAACCCATGTCATTCTGTCCGTTACCTTTCACCAGGTATGTGTTACACTCATTTTACAGAAGGGACAGCGGAAGTTCAAAGAGGGCACACGCCTTGTCCAAAGCTATGAAGCTAAGAAAGGGAGCACACAACTCACCGTTACTAGTTCTGCGTTGCGTTTTCTTGGGGGAAAAAAAATCACTGTTCTATTCCTCCCACATATTGTAAGTAACATTCAGTGATGACTAACATTTCATCTAATTTATTTACATATTTTAAGTGATTTGTCGTTTTTTATTTTATGGGTATGAGTGAGTGTTTCCTCTCCACATGCATTAAGCGTACTGTGCAGGTACAGTGCCTTCAGAGGCCAGAACAGGGCATCAGATGCCCCGAAACTGGTGTTATGGACAGTTGTAAAATGCCAGGGTTGGTGGAAACTGAATCCACATCCCATGCAATGACAGCAAACATTCACTCTAGCCCCATAGAAATTGGCTTTAAGTGACAGCCAGCATTCTTCATTTCATCTATAACGCTTATAAAGGTCTTAGGTAAATATTTTAGCCTTTTTAGGCTTGCACTTGCCAATCTTCAAAATGGGAAAACAAAGCTGCCCACTGTGTGATGGTCTCTGAGGACAGATGACAGGAAGCACACACCGTGGTTAGCCCTTGACCAGACCAGTGTTCAGCACACTTTGATTATCAATAGTTAATTTGAGAAGTGCTCCAGGCTGGCCCGGAACTCACTCTGTATCTGAGGCTGGTGTCGAACTCACAACGATCACCCACTCTCAGCTACCCAAGTGCTGGGACTGCAGACCTGCACCACAGAGCATGGCTTTGGAGTTCACAGGGATAGACATCAGAATCCTAAGTGAGAACTTTTCAAAGTACTGAGATCTGGGGCCCCTGTGGGATATTCTGAAGAAGTTCCTTTAAGTGATTCAGACTCACAGTTGGTGGGCTCAGTGCCATCTCTGATACACATCTACTAAGGATGCGCGTGCACAAAACCTTGTGCCACGCACTAGGAATAATAAAGTAAATGTCACATAAACTCATGTGGGAGGCTGTAGGGAGCTTCCCTGAGGTGACCATTCATGGGGCGGGGCTTGGAGGCTCAGCAGCACAGCCTTTTCTTAAATGCTAACAGAATAATCTGTGAAGGCAGGAAGCCCAGAAGTGCCGAGGACAGACTATGGAGAGAGCAGAAAGAGGAGATCCAAGGGCTGGTTGGCGTTAGAGACGTTCAGCCTTGGATTCCAGACCTTGAAGTTATTTTCCTATTATAACAAATTTGAGAAATCATGGTGAGACATTGAGCTTTCCTGAGGCAGAGAGTGAATTTTAGAGACTGCTCTAGCAGCCGGTGAGTCTTGTGCTCTGATAAGTTAGAAGATGAAGAATGTAAGGGTCTCTGAATGAGGGGGAGCTTGGGCCAAGCGGGTCGCTGACAGGTGGCCAGGGCAAAGGAACAGTTATGTAAAGCTGATTAGGTGCTGGGGGAGGGGTGGAGAGAGGAAGAAGTGAGGAGGACCTTGAACCTGGGGGAGGGGAAGAACTGCGCTGCACTGAGAAGGGGAAGGTGGAGGTTGAGCTGGCTGGAGGAGGGGGAAAGATGGGGTGACCTTGAATGGGAGATGCTGGGACGGGGTACCCAAATCCCAGGGCCATGTGGAGATGTGGTACTCAAGGGAGAGGGGTGAGCTACAGACATACAAATAAACTTCAGTCTGAGCCAGCGGCACTGAGGGGAATTGCTTGGAACTCTGGCTCTGTGTTGTGTGTACCTGTGAGCTTAAGGCACCCTAAGCAGGTTGCTACATATGTTAAGAAGGCAACAAACTCCTTAAATAGAGTCACCTGTAGAGAAGTGGTGACACTCTTGGGCCAGTTCCTGACTGCCACACCTTAGGCTATTGATTATTTTTTTGCCATGGCTAGACTGTTGAGAATCTTTCACTTCATAGAAAAAATAATTAACTTCAATTTGGTCAAAGACCTGGATACAAGAGCTAAAATTATGAACTCTTGAGGAAGAAAACAACATCAAAAATTTAAATCTTTTAGGGCTGGAGAGTGACTCAGCAGTTAAGATCACTGACTGCTCTTCCAGGACCTGAGTTCGATTCCCAGCAACCACATGGAGGCTCACAATCATCTGTAATGGGAACCAATGCCTCTTATGGTGTGTCTGAAGACAGCCACAGTGTACTCATATACATAACATAAATAAATAAATCTTAAAAAAAACTTTAATAAAAAAACCCTATTTCTTAAAAATACCTGTAAATCTTTGTATTAACATGCTTTAAATTGGGTAATATTAGATACAGTACTTAAAGTAAAAACAATTATAAAATAAACTAGATTTCGTCAAAATTTAAATTTTATATTTCAGGGACCATCAAGAAAGTACAAAGACTCATAGCATGGGAGATAGTATCTGCCCATCTAATTATCTGAGAAGAGTCTAGTACTCAGAATAAGCAAAGAATCTTACAATACAACACTGAAAGACAATAACCCAATTAAAACTAGACAAACCGTTACAGTAAATATTTCTCCAGATAAATGGGCAAATGAAGCTGAGTCACATACCTATAATCCCAGCACTCATAGGAGGCTGGGGCAGGAGAACTGTGATTTCAGGACTGCCTGCACAACATCAGGAGACTCTGAACTAATCCCCTCGCATGTTTTCACACAAACAGTCAATGGTCAACATTAATCTATCTGAGAAATGCAAGTCAAAGGCCCAACGAGGTACCACTTCACACCTACTAGGGTGGCAATCACCACCATTATTACCATGATCATCATCAATTATCCTGAGATAATAACAGAGGTAAGTGTGGTGGTTTAAATTGAAATGGTCCCCATAGCCCCATAGGGAATGATACGCTTAAGGAGTGTGGCCTTGTTGAAGGAAGTGTGTCATTAGGGGCAGGCTTTGAGGTTTTAGATGCTGAAGCCAGTCCCAAGGTGTCTTGTCTCATTCTCTTCCTGCTGCCTGCCAATTCAGATGTAGAACTCTCAGCTACCTCTCCAGCACCATGCCTGCCTGTGTGCTGCCATGCTTCCTGCCATGACGATGGATGAAAGCTCTGATCTGTAAGCCAGACCTAATTAAATCTGCAGGCAGATTTCTGAGTTCGAGGCCAGCCTGGTCTACAGAGTGAGTTCCAGGACAGCCAGGGCTACACAGAGAAACCCTGACTCAAAAAACCAAAAAAACAAAAACCAAACAAACAAAACAACAACAAAAAAGCTTTCCTATGGTCATGGTATCTCTTCACAGAAATAGAAAGCCTAACTAAGACAGTGAGAGTAAAGAGAAATTATAATCCTTCTACGTTGCATGTGGGGATGTAAAATGGAGTAGTCTTGGGCTAGAGAGATGGCTCAGTGGTTAAGGGCACTGCCTGCTCTTCCAGAGGTCCTGAGTTCAATTCCCAGCAACCACATGGTGGCTTACAACCACCTGTAATAGAATCTGATGCCCTCTTCTGGTGTGTCTGAAAACAGCTACAACATACTCATATAAATATAATAAATAAACCTTTAAAAAAATGGAGTAGCCACTTTTGAAGACCAGTTCCCTCTAACTCCTCCAAATTAAGTATATAGTTAACATCTGGGCCCAGCAATAGTTCTCTTAGGTATATACCTGGAGAATTGGAATCCTACCCTCACACAGATATTTATAAATAGAAAGAATCACAATGTGATGAATGAATAAAAAAAAACATAGGTTAGTTCTACAGTATAAGTACACAGAGAGTGTCATAAAGAATAGAGTACACCAACATATGTGCAACGTGGGTGAACTTTGAAAATGTGTAAGTAAAATAAACCAGTTACTAAGGGTAGCATATTGTATAATCCCACTGATGAAGCATTTAGAAGAGACAATGAAGAAGGGGTTAGCTAGCTATTGGCAGATGAGGGGATGAAGGGGAATGAGAATTCCTCTGGAGGCAGTGAACATCTTCTACAATGTAACAGTGGTGATGGCTACCCAGTGCTGTGGCTATGAACTCACGGGAGGGAAAAGTGAGTCAATTCAATTCTTAGTGAGTTATCTTAACTCCTGAGTGTCTTCCAGGGACATGGAAAGAAAGAAGAATATAAAGAAAATCACAGAGATGGGAGGGTAGGGCCAGACTCAGTCAGGGATGCATTCGGTTGGAACACGTGTGACAAGAGAGAATCTGGAGAGATGTTGGGTCTAGAACTTCCAGTCAGCTCGTGGGCCACTGAATGAGTTTCTCATATCATGTAGGGCCAGTGCTCTTCCGGGTGCTTGAACAAAGAGATGGGCTTGGCAGGATAAGCGCAGGTGACATTAGACAAATATTTACCTCGAATTCAGTTAAGCAATTATCTGACACCAAGGGATGGGATTTCAGCGTTCTCTGGAAACACACGTGACAGATACTCCTCCGTGTGATGCAATCCAGGGGTGTTTGGTGGAATCTGCAGGTATTTGGTGTATACTTATAGAAGTCATGCTTGAGGAGATGTGGTGAGAGCGCTGTCATAGGAAGAGCTGTTGGTGGGTCTCAACCACCCCCATGCAAGGTTCTGGCAGAATAAGGAAAAAATAAAGCTTCTTTACACGGGGACAAGAGGGTTGAGGGCTCGCTGTCACACTTCACCCTTCCAGCCACTATTGGAGAAATGATACTCATGATCTCTCAGGAGCCGATGATAGACTGACTGGTCCAGCAGATCTTGCTTTCTTCATCACCAGAAGCTAGTAACCAGGGTCGTCCCTGACTCTTTTCTCCTAGTTTAGGGAGGCATTTGCGAATGTCATCACCAAGTCTCTTGGGTCAGGGTCACTTCTTGGCTTTAGTTTGTTGAGGTGAGAGCTGTCAAAACGGAATCGATCCTTCCAGACTTTGCAGGGGAGAGGAGGAGGACAGAGCACGGAGAGCAATATTGTTAACCACCATCCCTCCGCAATAAGCCTTATATTCCTCATGGGAAGTGTATATTTGCTTTATGAATATATTCTGCGCGATACTTTTATTCCTCTCCCTTCCCCACATTTCTTCACCGTTTATCCTTGCCCGCCCCTGTCCTGCTGTGAGTCCCTAAACTCTAGTCACGGCAGGCATGGCTAACACAAGATGTTAAGGAAAGTGTCAGAATAGCTGTTCTGACCCTGTGCTTTATGAACCGCCCGTAGTGTGCTCCAGCTGCAGAGAGCCACTCAAAGGGAAGTCCAAGCTTTAGTTCTGATGAACACTGATGCAAAGGTTGCTCATCGTGAGCCAGAACGCAGCCCCCTGAAACTCATCATCCTGACTCACGCGACAGGCTCCACGCAAGCTTGTGCTCAGTTGCTCTCAGAGTCAGGGGTTCTTCCTAACCTGTCTGTAGCCAGAGACCTCCTCAAGCTCCTGCCAAGGCTCCACCCACCCATCGGCGGCTTCCGGTGAGCAGGTGTGCATGGAACTTTGGAACCTGTGTTTTGAAATTTGTAATTTGAGGCCCCCAGCGGTCGCAGGCACCGCAAAAGGGGAGGGCTTTGAGGACTAAGTTTCTGACTCCTATCGCAGGAGAGGAAAGAACCAATCCAGTTAACAGAGCATCTTTAGTGGCGGTTGAATGTTTGGGGGGGCTGCGTGCACAGATGCAGCTCAGAGAACTCTCATTCACTGGTGGCCTTTCTCTCTGGCTTTCTCCCTGCGCACACCGTTCTCTGAGCTCCACGGCTTCCTGTGCTGTGCTTCCTGTTTCCTTGTCAAAACTTCATATAAGCGTTTGCCGAGGGCTGGACAGGTGTCAGGCTCCGTGGCTGGGAGGCAGCCGCAGGTGGAGAACATCGGATGTGGATGACACTTGGGCCGGAGCTCAACAAGTTCCCCTGTTAGTGCGCAGGAAAGGACCAGACGTGACTGTAAGCTCTGTTTATGATTTGAGTACTTAGGAGAACGGGCTAATTCCAGCAGATGGAAAGGAACGCTAGTAGGCAAGAGCTCCCAAGGCCAAAGAGAGCTTCACATACTTTGAAGATAGAAGACACCCCTTCCCTCCCGTCATTCATGGGAGTGTCCCCACAAGCTCTGTGGGTCCCTCATAAACCCAGCTGATACACTGGGTAGTTCTCCAAGCCTTTGCTTCGGACCTCAGCCAATCCCCTTCTTTGTGATCACACATTTCTAGGGTGTGCTAGGTGGGAAGGATTCTTGCCTCTATCTAATGATGCTTAAGTATAATAAGTGCAATTCCTCTAAGACAGTCTTGGCCCAAAATAGACAATCCTGCTGCTCTTTCAGTTCACCTCCCACTCTCCCACTCCTACATTCACACCACAGCATTCTACAAGGTTTTTGTTTGTTTGTTTGTTTGTTTGTTTTTAAGTACTTAAAGACATTGCTTCCCCGGGCTAGTGGGGCTAGTGTGTCCCTGGAAGAGCTGGCATTTGGCTTGTGGTCTGGGAGACCACCTCAGATTGCCTTGCTGGAAAGGAGGGTGACCGGGTCAGTTGGGTTGAGCATACATAGGCTTTTCCTATGGGGGATCTGGGGAGCAGAGGGGTGATCCACTCTGCTAAACCACCAGGACGGCAGCTCCAGTCTTTCATCTGGGCTCCTCTATTGTGCTGGCTGCTACTGGTTCTTTTCCTCTCCTTAAAGTACAGTGGTTGTTTGCTAAAGAAGCTTTTGTTCAGAGGGAAACAATGCTCCGATGGATGTTCCAACAGGAAAAGCGTCAGCAGTGGGAGGAGAGACGAGAAGGTGGGAATCTCCCTACAGAGCCCTCTGGTGGATTTTTTTTGCCAGTATGCACAGCTTCTGCCTCTGGAAGGAATGGTTTCCTCCAGGTCATGGAGACTCCTGATGGCACCTGAAGACTGCCTGTGGTGGCATTCAGGGTCCTGTGGGAGCTGCTGGCCCTCCTGCTGGCCTGCTCCTCCGGCTCCACCCACTGGTCATTCTGTTCAGGGTGCCTTCTCCAGGAGTGTCTCTAGGTGGGCCTTGGCCCACTGTTCCCATTCAGCTTCCTTCAGCAGCCATGGGCTTCTAAGCAGTCCCTACCCCAAGCCCTTCTCATCATGGGTCTTGCTTTACTTCAGCCATCGGTCACCCGGCAGCATCTGGAACAGCCTCATTCATGTACCTTGCTCAGAAGCTGTTCTGTCTGTTTCGTCTCTGTCCCCTGACATGCAGTCAAGGGCCTGGCGTTTATTGGACATTTACAAATAACAAAGACTAGAAAACACAGAAAGGGAGAAGCTTTGGGGTCTTTGGACATAGTGTGTCAGAGGTTGCGTGGGATGCCTCATTTGCTGAGGAGGGGGCGTGTCTGCATAGTTGATATCCTAGTCAGCATGTTAATGTGACATCCTCTACGGTCACCTGGGGTGTAGGGACAGTTGAGTTGAGTAATTGTCTTTATCAGGCTGGTTTGTGGACGTGTCTGAGAAGTACCGTCTTGACTGCTAACTGATGTAGGGCCACCAGGAACAGCCCCACACCTGGGCAGTTGACTTGGGGTTGTATAAGAAAGCGGTTTAAACTTGAGCCAGAGAGTAAGCCAGTAAGCAGCACTCCTGCCCGGGCATCCCTCAGTGACCGACTGTGTCCTGGAAGGGTCAGCCAATTAAACGCCTTCTTCCCAGAGTTGCGTTTGATCACGGTGTTTTGTTACAGTAACAAGGAAACCAGACCAGTTGCGTCCCTTTTTCCCTGGGATTATAGCTTGGTTGCTAGGAATTAGGGACTTTCCTTCATCTTTCCCACTCTCGTTCCTGCACTAGTTTTCCCAGGGCTCACCCGCACGCTCTTTAATAGTGCTAACAGAGGCTGTAACTATAGAGAAACCCAACTGTCATCTTTGAGGACCTTCGATTTTTGGACACTTCCAAATAGTCTACATAAAAGCACTGGCCCATCAAAGGAAACCCATGCCTCATCAGCTGAAATGCTCCCGGTCAACTTTCTTTAGCGTGGGGACATTTGAGGTCCTCATCTGCACCCCGATGTATCCAGCAACTGTCTCTCACATTGAGGGTGACAATCCACTGGGAGTCAGAGGCCAAGAGTCCACATGCTCAGCATTTACAGAGAGGAGTCCTCAGATTCCTGAGGCACCCTGTGTCTGGTCTTGCATTTGGCCAACAATGTGTGTGTGTGTGTGTGTGTGTGTGTGTGCACATGTGTGTGCATGCACATATGTGCACATACATGCATACACATAAAAGTCTTTGTTCCTGTTGACAACTGGAGAGATGAACTCGAATCACCAGGGTAGTAAGGACATCAGCAGTTCTCCAAATTCTGTGACAGTTCCTCTCTGGGAATCATCCTGGCTTTTCTGCCTCTTGCTTTTTTTCCCTCTGTGGCTAGACTCTTGCTGTGGTTGTTAACTCACACCTGCAACCCAGCCTCATCCCTGAGTTTCCATCAACACAAGCCCATAAGACCCACTTATTTCTGAAAGTCTGTAGAAAATATTTCATGGTAGATTTGAAAGGCAGATAAAGGGGCTTTTATTTTGATGATCCACACCTCCATATTGCCATCCTGCCCCTCCCCCACACTAGCTGTTGAAGCCCCTCTGGTTAGCTGTGGCCTCTCTTTGTCTTCTATTCTTCTTCTGTTGGTTACCCTCCTGCATCCCTTTTATTGTTATTACTTATCTAAAGCCCGTCACCCCTTCTGTGTGCCTTTCTACCTCAATTAGCTAGGGGCCATTTGCATATCCAAAGTCTTCCTGGCTCTCAAGTTCCTTAGAAAGCAATTTTGGCTTAGAGAGAATTCCCTCTTTTGCAAGGAAGGGCCAGTGGGATCCCAAGATCCTCCAGCAACCCCGAGACAACCCTGAAATGTCAGAGCTGGGGGTGGCATTTCAGAGGGCTGGGCATGGTCTTCTCACTGCTGTCTTCTGAGAAAGTGGGTCTGGGTTGCTAAAGTCCCCACATCAAAGTTGAAAGAGTTAGCTTTCTCTGCGGTATAGTCAAAAGCCCCAAAGGCCTGTCTGCTCTTCGGCTGGGGATGTCTTTCCATCTTGGGCGAATTAGAGATTATCATGAGGTTCTCTCAACATGGAATTTATGGGGGGAAAAAAAGGAAGAAAGGAAAAGAAAAACCATTCATCGCTCCGCCTTTTGCACTGGCAAAGGCAGAGCTCTGTTGGTGACAGATTGATCATGGCTGGAGTTGATTCTGAAGCTGACTGTACGGTGGAAGGAGGCGGGAGCAAGGAGGGCAGTCGTGGGACCTGTGTGGGAAAGGGTGACCCTGGGCTAAGGGCAGCGAAATGTCCATAGCTCCTCCCTCCCCCACTCCCACCCCCGACCCTCACCCGGTTAACTCGAGCAGTGTGGTGAGATCCCCTCGGCGCGCTGTGCTACAGGAGAAGACTCACACAAAGGATGTCAGAATTGTTCTAGAAAACCCTCAGCACTTTGAATCAAGGAAAAATGAGTCAATTGCTCCTCTTTTTTTTTTTTTTTTTTTTTTCAGTTCTTGAACTTTAAAAATTTGACTGCGGTTCAGTGTTTGAGGTGGTGTGTGCGTTTGGTGAGGAGGTGGAAGTTGACAGGCAGGATTCGGAAGGTGGTGATTAGGTTCTAAGATGTCTGGGGGTGGAGGAAGGGTAAGGGAGGGAGGCAGGGCTCCTCCTGCAGAGGTGGAATAAGAAATGTAAATGGGTCAACTTGATTGGCTCTGGCCCTCCCAGATCCAGTGAAATTAGCTCCAAGTGAAGGTTTTTCTCTGGCAGAATAACTGCTCGGTATTCAGGGATCGGGGAAAAAAAAATGGTTACATATAATTGTTTGTGTCGGAGAATCTGCTTTAACCAATTTACTTTAGCTTGATGACAAACTCTCAAGCAGCCATTATGTGCCTGTTGCAAGGTCAGAGGTATTGTGGGAAGCCTTTCCAACACAGCTGTCTTCACACTCTGGACAATCTCCTTAGGGAATTGAGACTCACATACATGGCCAGGTGGAGAAAAAAAATGAGATCAAACGTCTTCAGCATCCCAAGTCACGATCCTGACAATTCGCACTCTGGATGTAATAAGAAAGGAGATCAAGGACATGTTGTGAGAATGTGGCCCCTGAAATGAGGTGAAAGCTGCTTATTTGGGGGTACCGAGTCTGCCTGCTTCTTGGATTCCCCAGAGCTGTCCAAGACGATGTTAAACTGACACTTCTCCAGAGACGGAAGGTCCAAGGCAAGAACAGAAATAGTCTAGAAGTTTGTAGCACTGTGACCAGGACAGAGAGAATACAGGGCCGATTTGATAGGGGCTGGAAGGCTGGAGAGGCAGAGTTTGGATTTTTTCTGCAAAGAGACCCATTGGAGAAGCACAGACAGGGCCTGGGGGATGGTGTCAGAGTGGAGTTTTCTCTCGTGCAAGAGTTTTGTTGAAGATGATTGCCACGGTTTAGATAATCACCGCTTCCCCCCAACCTAGCTGTTTAAAGGGTTGATCTAGGGCTAATGCTAGTAGGAGGTAAGGAGCATTTAGGTGGGGCCTTTAAGCCGTGAGGAATGTGCCCTTCGGGAGATCCTGCCCTTCTTTCCAATCGCTGGCATTTTTGCTAAGGGCAAGTTGTGCAATGCCATGGGCTCCCACCAGTGAAGAATCACCCCCATTCCCACCAGAGGCTTAAAGGCAATGAGTCTATTGAATCATGGCTGAAAACTCCAAAGTTGTGAGCCAAACCAAGCCTTTGATCTGCAGCAGTGATCATGTTACAATGTATCACAGTCGAGGAGACCTGGAACAGCACAGTGGTATTTGGGTGTGACTGTAGCCTGGTTTAGTAGCAGCTTGAAATATTGGGTTAGAGGTTAGCTGGGCAAGGTGGGGGTAGATGGATGTGGGGCCCTGGAATCAGATGAAATGGTTTAGAGTCTCCTGTGGACCAGTTGTTCGGCCCCAGGCATGTGGTTGGAGAAGGGTAACCAAGTCATCCAGTTTGTTCGGGGTTTTCCCAGGGTTGGCACCGAAAGTCCCATGCCCCAGGGAATTTCCAAGTCCTGGGAAAACTGGAGCAGCTCGCCCCAGACTGTTCTGAGTTTAAAACTTCCAGGTCCATGCCCTGGGAGCTACCTCAGCGGTGAGCAAACCAGGACAATTGGGAGAACCCATGTGGCCAGCTTTCACCTTGGTTCCCTCAAGAAGATACAGCCCCTTCCTCAGAGTCTTCTGTGGGTTGAATGAGAGAGTGCCCATAGAGCCTGCAGCACACAGTTTGTCATGGGGAAGGCATCACATCAACATTTGCCGGCTAGAGGAGGGAGAGGGAACCAGGAAGGAGCCAGGGAGGGGTGGAGGGGGAAGGGAGAGCACCCCAGCCTGGCTGAGACTTGAGCAGGGCCAGTGGCTCTGGGCCCCCAACTGTGCGCTGGGATTCTACCTGTGTTTATAATAGAAGGGTTGCCAGGGAAGTTAATGACATTAACAAGGAAAATGCTGGCCACTGAAGAGGTCAGGGTGTAGCAACACTGTCTCCTTTTAGTTTGCCCGTGTAATACGTCCTCCACCTGAGGATTCCCAGGATGGGTGTCTCTGCTCTCTGGCTCAGCAGATTCTGTGGACACACATGCTCAAGCGGAAAAAAAAGGGATGTTTGATTTCTACAGTCATTCACCTGTTGGTTGAGGCTTTTATTCCACAGACATCTAAGAATATTTGTATACACACACACACATACACACACACACACGTGTGTGTGTGTATGTGTGTGTGTGTGTGTGTGTGTGTGTGTGTCACAGTTAGCCTCTGGGAAGCTACAAACAATACATAGTAGTCCATGTGCTTGGAAATTTTACGATAAAATATTTTTCAGCACACTTCTTGCATATCTATGGACATACATACATACATACATACATATATGAAGAATGAGCCTCCACTCCTATTTCCTAAGCTGACCTTCTGATAACTGTTCATAACGCTGGAGTCTTCTTTTGGACCTGGTAGAAACCAGAAGCGAGGAAATCAGAAAGTACTTATTGAGATGGCCTGGGGTCAGGAAAGACAGAGAGAAGGAAAGGGGTGGAGGGTAGAGGGTACAGAGAGAAAGGATCAGGGAGGAGAGAGAATGTCTTGGCTTTGTTTCTATCACTGTGCTAGAGACCACAACGGAAAGCAACTTGGCAGGAAAGGCTTCGTCGTTTGGTTGGTTCACCGTCCCTGACATGGAGCATCCCCAGGAAAGTTGTGGCGAGGAACCCAGGAGCAGAGGCAGGTGCCACGGAGGGCTGTGCACACTGGCTTGCTCCCCAGCACTTGCTCAGTTCTCTCTCTTATACAACCCAGAATCCCTTGCCCAGGGGTGGCACCACCTGCGGTGAACTTGGCCCTCTCGCGTCAATCATTAATCAGGAAAAAAAACGACCCAGAGATTTGCCTATAGGCTAATCCGATGGAGGCGTTTTTCTCACTTGAGGTTCCCTCTTCCCCAACTGACCCTGGCTTGGGTCAAGTTGATGAAAAAAAAAAAAAAAAAGAAAAAAAAAAAACCTAGCCAGCACAGGGGAGCAGGGAGGTGGGGGACAGCGAGGAGGAGGGGGGGGAGGGAAGAGAGCAAAGGGGAAGTGAAGGAGGAAGGGGAGTTGCGGGGTGGGGGTGGGGGTGGGAACAGGGAACAGGGAGGAGCAAAGAAAGGAGAAAGGGAGTGTGCGAGGGGACCGAGGGGGCAGAGAGGGTGGGGCTCGTGGAAGGAAGCAAGGAAATTGGGCGTCCGAGTGAAGGGGTCTGAGAGGCTTGGGTGGGGGTGGGGGGCTGACAGAGGACACAAACAGAAAGGGGGTCATGATCAGCCGGCCAAGGGGCCGGGAGCAGCCCAGGGAGAGCAACTGCTTTTAGGCAGTGGCAGGCAGCCCCGGGGTGGAATCAGCAGGTGGAGGGAGGCTCTAAGGGAGAGGCCCTTGTTTGATAGCCACGTTTTCTCTTTAACCACAGCTAAGAGGAAATGGGGCAAAGTCTACAGCGTGGGGAGGAAGATGCGATTCAACTGTGCCTCTCCCTCCATTTCGCCTGTGATTTTATTTTTTTCTCCTCCTGGGTTCCAGCGTGTGGCCCTAGAACCCTTTCTCATACCAATGGTGTCTTCCGTGGTGGAGAGCGGTTCACCTGAGATTAAACGCTGAGGGAGTCTGAGTCTTTCGGACACGGGGCCACCTCCCTCAGGCACTGGCGACTCTGCTGAGCACTGCAGACCACTGCTTCCCCAAAGAGCTTCCTTCCTCCCCAGAACCTCTCTGGTGCAACTTGGCTCCCGCCCTTCCCTTTCCATCACCTGAGAGCAGGCCAGGGTCAGGTCTGGACTCCTTTAGCTCACGAGTCTTCCACACCCATCCCCGCTTTGTGTTTTATACAGTTCGGAGTCTTTCATGAAGTAAGAGACGGTGACTAAAAAACATCGAATGCGTCCTAGAACTCAAGAGTCAAACGAAGGAAGAATTATATGGGAACAACAAGTTCTCTTGGCCTTGGCCGACCATCAGACTGAAGAGACTTTCAGAGAGCCAAATATTTAGGGGCCGTGAGTAAATTCCAAGATGCAAGCCAAGTGGTCATTTCTCAGGCTGCCGCCACCAGCTGAAGCCTCAGGTCACACACGCCTAGCTCATGGTGGATACCATCAGGACATAATTCTTCAGTCCCAGATGGGCATTTTTTTCCCCGTCTTGGGCTGTTTCTGTTGCTTCAGCACAGTGGCTCTCAACCTTCCTAATGCTGCTGCCCTTTAAGATGGTGCTTCATACTGTGGTGACCCACAACCATAAACTTATTTTCGTTGCTATTTCATAACTGTAATTTTGCTGCTGTTAGGAGCCGTAATGTAAATATCTGTCTTTTCCAGTGGTCTTAAACGATCCTTATGAAAGGGTCATTCAACCCCCAAAGCGAGGGTGGGGGGTGGGGGATGGGGTGTAGGGGGTGAGGGGTAGGGGGTGGGGTGGGGTGGGGGTGGAGCATGGGGGTGTAGGGGGTGAGGGGTGGGGGGTGGGGTGGGTGGGGGGTGGGGGATGGAAGGATGGGGGTGGGGGGTAAGGGGATGGGGGAGTGGGGGGTTGGGAGGGGTGGGGGGTTGGGGGGGTTGACCCACAGGTTGAGAACAACTACGTCAGCATGCTAGCTGAACCTGGATAATTTGTAAAGAAAAGATGTCCCTTTTCTGGGAAGTCCTCTAGCTTGGCTTGGCTTGGCTTCTGATAAAGGTTGTGAGGGTGGGAGGAGGGGCAATTAGCCCCATGGCAGAGAGATCACAGAGCGAAGGGAAGATAGGGGAGAACCTCGGGAAGCAGAACACGCTAGCGATGTAACCCACACCCCTACGGCGCCTAGCCCACTCTGTGGGAGCTACATTCATCTGTTCAAGAGGGCAGAGGCCCCGTGACACCAGCCATCTCTTAAAGGCCTCACTGTAGCTCGGCACCGACTCATGGACATTTAATCTCAGCATGGGTTTTTGCAGAGACAAGCCATATTCAAGCCGCAGTACTTAGGCTTGCTTGAATAAGGACAAAACCATTATAGAGTTTAGACCAACAGGAGCCTGTGCTGTTGAATGTCCACTGGGGGGAAAATACAGCCAGTCTATCTGAGGGACGCTAAGCCACTAAGTAGAATCAGTCAGGCAACCCTTTCATAGAGATTGCCCTGACACCGGCCTCACATTCCTTTGAGCCCATGTTTCTGTGCTCCTGATTCATTTGCTCTTTGCACTGGTAGGCTTTAAGGTTGGTTCTAGGTTTTAATCCATTTCCCAGACTGTCAACTCCTGTCAACAGCTCCGTCCAGCACGTCTAGAGGCTTGGGATAATCATATTAGATTACATTGGATATCATATGACAGTTTGCAAACACTCGTGCCGTACAGCGGCACCCTGAAGCCCCAGGCAGTTCTCAGATGGCCAACCATGTCCAATTTGTGGGCAAGGAAACAGGAGGCCTAGAGACGTGAGTAGCCCCGGTGGCAGAGATGGGTTTCCTGACGTAAAGTGTATGCTCTTCCGCAAACCTGTTGCCTGTCTGTGACATAAAAAACGACAAGCTACCTAATCTAAATCACTGAAACACTATCTGCGTAAATGCACATTATCTCAGAAGTTAGTTCTCCCGACAGGCGCGGGAAGAGCTGCTTTCCTCCTATTATTATAGATAAGAAAACGGAAGCAGAAAGAGACATAGGAAATAGTTCACCATCACAGAGGAAGAGGAAACAAAGAGCTAAGCCCAGCTAGTCCTAACCCAGAGCTGGTGATCTCACCATCTGACCACTCTCCTTACAGGCTAGAGGTGGGGCATCCACTCTAAACTGACCTACTGCTTTAAATTGTTCATTAATCTTTTATTGGTGCCATAAAGGGGAGAGTGGGGGAAGACAGAGGGAGCGGCTTTAACTATGGGGTGGAAGAAAGGGACATGCAGAGCCGAGGGAGGGAAGATGGATCAACAACACTAATGATGTCTGAAAAGTCTTTTTATGGTTACCTGGAGTCACACACACGCACACACACACACATACATACACATACATACACACACACATACACACACATACACAACACACACACATACACAGCACACATACACACACATAACACACACACAACACACACACACACAAAGAGTTGGGGAGGTGGACACAGGAGGGGTTGGAGGGAGGAGGGGGAAATGATATAAATATGGTAGACATATATGAAATAAAAAAAGTATTCTCTGTAATCTCAGGAGTCTTATTTACCAAGTCTACAGCAGGCAAGGGAAATTTGGACATTTTCTAAGTCTTCTGGGTTGGACTCCAAAGAAGACCTGAAGGTTAGGGAATTTAGAAAGGAGCCTTACATGGTCTGAAGGGAGAAGGAAGTGGGTGTGTCTGCTTTTCCATTGCCACTGGGGATTGGAGGGCATGCCTGGGCAGCGGACCGAGCCACTGAGCGGAAGTTCACCACACAGTACCTGGTGTGGTGCTTTCCTAGTTAAATTGTTCACAATAATTGATCAGACCTGTACCATTCTGTTAGCTTTGGCATAACAAATCTGACATATTTTGATATGAGAGCTGAAAATATGCTTGCTGCTAGCCTAGGAGCCGTAAATGCTAAAATCACATTAATCACAAAGGACAGACCGCTCTCCACTAGCAAGCCCGGATCATTATGCGTGCAGCAAAGCAACAGCAGCTAATGGGAGCCTTGAGCCTCCTTCTGGTTCTCACACACCTTCTCTCATTTAGCACGTGGCGCTAAAAGGGCCGAGGAGAAACTCCCAGGTCACCCTCAGGCAGTCCTTGTGATACCTCTGTTGCCTGGAATCTTCCCAGGCAGCTACTGGACTGTCTGGGTTGGCCTTAGCCAGTGGAGGGGGGCTGGCGAGCTGATTCAGGTGTAAGATGGACTTCACAAAGTTGTGTTTGTGGTTGTTTTCTAGGTATCTTCTCTGAAATAACCGTGGTGGTTGTCTGGCTGGGCTGAGTGAGCGGCCCTGCCCGTGAGCATGCGCACTGATGCCCTTCTTTCTGCAGTCATTCTAAAGAGCGGTACCGTGTGGATGGTGTGGAGGTGTGTGGCTTCTATTCCTGCACAAGCCTCTTTGCCTCCACCTAAATCTCTTTTCTGAGTCTCACTCCCTGAGTGCTCATTGCACGCCAGCTTGCACATCCAGCTCTAAGAAGGAACCTGCGGGCTGCAGTCTCAGAAGGCTGATGAATTTTGGATCCGTGACCAAAGAGAACAAAGGGTCTTCCTTTGTAGCGTGTGGGCGGGTCCGTAGTGGAAAGATGGCTCCCGCTCTGTGTGTGTCCTGAAGGAAGGACACACTGATCTATAAACCAGCCTTTTCGGGTTTTTTTAAAAATGATGGTTTCTTCCCAAAGTAGGAGGCTCAGACAAATATTGCTCCATAGTTGGTAAGACTGATTAGAACATCTGTGCCAAAGATATTCTCCTCTGTGACAATGTGAGCACGGGCTAAGAGGACCAGAGCTGTACTTGATGGAATGACTAGGGAGAATGGGCTGGGGACAACACAGGACTTCGTTACCTAGTCCCAAAACGATGGCTTCACGGAAAACTCTTCCTGAAGAGAGGGGCAGGCACAAGCACTCGGGTTCCCCATTTGTATTTGTTGTGGAGTGACAGTCTGTGAGACACCCCTGTCAGGACCTTGCCAGCATGTGAAGAGAGGGACGCAGATAGGAGAGCATTCCCCAGAGCATTTGCTGGACCGTTTGCCCCTGTCAGAAGACCTGTGAGGAAGGTTTCACGGGTGATTACGTTCAGAATAGCCAAAACACAACCCACATATCAAATCATTCCCAAGAAGAAGGAAGGAGAGGGCTCGGGTCCTGGAAAGGCTTGATGCAGCATTGTAGGGGATTGCCAGGACAGAGGAGTGGGAGGGGGTTGATTGGGGAACTGGAGGAGGGAAGAGGGCTTATGGGACTTAGGGGGAGGGGGGAACCAGGAAAGGGAAAATCATTTGGAATGTAAACAAAGAATATAGAAAATTTAAAAAAAAGGTTCGGAAAGCAAATGATTTCTTTCTTGAGAGTCAAAACTTGAATTTGCATAATAAGCCTCCTAGCCGCCCCAGAGTTTAAAAGGGGGAATTAATTTTGACACCTGGTCTCATATGCCAAAGCGTATAGAGTGCTGAATACTCTGGAGGAACCATGCTGTATGCTTTATGAGATCCCTTTAGCCTGTATTCGCCAAACTCTCTCTAAGATGCAGGTGTTTAGAGTGCTCCATTTTATAGACGCAGAAATCAGGACCCAGAGACCTTGGGCAGAGTGAGGGAGAAAAAGTTTTGCCACATGATTCTAGGACCAAAGTTCATATGTATCCCCAAGAGCTAGCCCCCCATCTGTCTCTGTCTGTCTGTCTCTGTCTGTCTCTGTCTCTGTCTCTCTCTCTCTCTCTGTCTCTCTCTGTCTCTCTCTCTCTCTCTGCCTCTCTCTCTCTGTTGCATGGGAACTGTTCTCCAGTTTATCCTCCAAGGCGAGAGGTCTTTCACCCAGCCAGGAGCGTGCTGACTCTAGCTAGCCTATCTTATCAGCTATGATAAACTTGCTTTTGCTGTAGTTTCCCTACATTAGGATGCTGTGAAACTATAATGAGCCCCTAGACAGGTTATGAAATGGATTTAGACAAATGGTTTGTTCAGGAAACGGTGCTTTGACCTAAGACAGGAAAAAGACAGAATGGAGATCTGTCTATGGGAGATCTCCTGTCTCTGCCTCCTGAGTGTTGAATTACAGAAAGCTACCGTGCCCACCTAGTTTTTATGTGGGTTTTTAGGATCCAGATTCTAATCCTCACATGTGCATGGCAAGTGCTTTATACACTGAGCCATTTCTCCAACCCCTGGCCCATTATTTCATTAGTCTCTTTAGTTATTGAGGAGTTTTTCTTATACATTTTGCCTTTGGTGTTTATTACCTGAGAGTGATAGAAATGGTTTACATTTATTATAAATAAGTTATATATATACACACATACATATATAATAAACATTTTTATAAATAAAGAACATTTAAAAATAATGAAATATACATCACCAGTAAGTACCTTCCCTACATTAGAGGGTGCCCAATGGCATTAGTCAACAGGGAGTACAGATCAGACTGATTAGGGTATAACAATTAAAGGGCCAGCACACTAGTGTTAGCAAGCGTGCAGAGGAACTAGATGCTCACACACCACTGGAGGAAATGCAGACTCTCAGTTCTGCAGAGAGTTAAGCAGCTACCGTAGGACCCAGCAGTTACAGGATGCACAGGTTAATTACAAACATATGTAAAATTTATATATATTAAAACCACCATTGTTTGTGGCTGGTATATAGATAAGCAAAATTTGATGTATGCATTCGCTAAAGTATTATTCAGTCATAAAGAAGAATTAAGTACGGATGCGATATGGGCGAGTCTTGAGAAAACAATTCCCTGAGTGAAAATGAGACACAAATTGGTCATGTTAGATGATTTCCTCCATAAAAAAAAAAAAATGGTCCATAAATAATCACACGGAGACATGAAGCAGACCAGTTGTTACTTAGGGAGAGAAGATACGGGGCGATTGTTGGAGGGGGGGGGCAAAACAAAGGAGGCAGAGTAGCATTTTTGGCGGCCAGTGAATGTGCTCAGGAATTGATTGTGGTCACCATTCTTCAACTCGGAATAAAAGGAAGGCCTCTCCACTTTAAACGGTGACCTTTGTGGTAGGCGAGTTCTGTGTATAAAGCTGTCCTCCCCTTCCTTCGTGCTTCTACAGCATTCAGCATTCGAAACAACCTCGACAAAGAGATCAGCCCTAATGGCACAGGCTTTCCTGCTTCTCTTCCCCTCCAGGACTCCGCTCACTTGCATTGTGGGGAAGGATAAAGACACTGTCACTCACGGACAGTGGAGACAGAGGCCGGCAGCGAGGATGTGTATTCAGAGGCTTTCAGTAAGTCACCTGCCAATCATGCTGTTAGCTATTCATCCATCCAGTGCAGCTCCCAGGCCCTGTGCAAGGCTCCAGGACAAAGCAGTTAGAAGAGTGCACAAGAGCTCTATTGAAAAGACCTGCACGGTCAACTTTGGACAACTGGAAGGCGCACGGGCTCTTGAGATGCAGCGTGGGATGCTGGGTGAGGGAGCCTTCTGGGGCAAGCTGGGGAGGCTTCTAGAAGGAGGGATGGGGCTAGGTAATGTTTAAGACCACCGGACAGTCAGATCAAGGCAATTAGAGAGTGGGGTGAGTGTCAGTAATGTCAAACCCAGGGAAAGAAAGGCCCAGTGACTTCGTTAAGGACTCTGGGGCGAGAGGTCCTTTCTAAAGGCTTACACACAGAGGAACGCATCCCTGAAACAGGCATACTGTTTTTGTTCTCCAAAATTTCATTCAAATTACATTTTTTTTTTGCTTTAACATTTCATAATTATTGGTGTATGCTCAATTACGTCGACAGTTCTACTACCTTGTTCATTTTTCTTAAACTTTTCATTTATTTGACAACGTCAACCATGTGTATAATGTACGTTGAGCACAGTGACCCCTCGTTAACCTCTTGTATTCATCTCCCATCATTACCATGGCATAATATCTTGAGAGCTCGTCTGGAGGTCCAGCAGGGGAGCACAGCTACTTGTAAACCCTTGACAGGTCTTTCTCTATTGGGTAAGGTCATCCTCTTCAACGGAGAATGCAGCTCTCGGAGCAGCCTGGGAAGAAGGGAATGCCTGCCCAGCCAGCCAGGTCAACCGAACCAACCCTGGCGATGAACGGCCACTGTCAGTCACATCCTTACGTAGTGTATCTTTATTGTTGACCATGAAGATTGCTACTTGGGCTTTGCTCCTCCAAACCCATGACCTGCTTTAGTTAGCATGACAACTGCCATCTTTATTTTCTCATGCACACATCTCCTGCTCCCCTCTTGGGTCACCATGGCAATGTGCCTTATAGGTGCATTGTGTTTCAAGACGGTGTATCTAGGAGCGATAATCAAAGGGACTGAAACTCTTCCAGCTCTTATTTGTTTCCCAACATGTTTTCTCTAAACAACATTCTCTTTCCCCAGTGCTAAGTAACATTTATCATGATAAAACAATAACTAGCATTTAGTTCTCCATTCTGTATTTTTCTGTCTTAGGTCAAAGCACCATTTCTTGAACATACCATTTGTCTAAATCTATTTCATAACCAGTCTAGGGGCTAGGGGCTCATTATTTCAGCGTGTCCTAAAATAAGGAAACCACGTGGGAACTCAAGAGGAAGCTTTGGAGATGGAAGGCCTCAGGGCACAAACTACAGCAAAATCGACCTTAAATCACCGTGCCATTGACACAGCTTTGCCAAGCCTTCCTACCTTGTGCTTTCGAGTCAGAGTTTTAGAATTTTACCGTGAAAGCTGTGGGTTTGTAGTTAATGTTTTTGTTCAGTGTGTATGTGTGTGTATGTGTGTTTGTGTGTGTGTATGTGTGTCACCTTAGCACCATTTGACCCATTAAGAGAGCCCAGCACGGAAAAATACTGGCCTTTGGTATATAGCAAAAATATAAGCAGATTGTGGCTCTAATGCTCTCCTCTGAAATACTGCCAGATCACCATTACATTTAACCATCCTCACCACTGTTGCACATTAAAGAGAATGGCCACCCATTCTGTGCAGCGCCATGAATAACAACACACACTGAGAGTACTGCATCCTTTAGTGGAGCTGAGTTTGTGATCGCGTTTAGAGGGAGAGTTGACGCTAGGGATGTTTCAGCTGAAGCAGACTGTCTTGCCCAGTGATAAATGGTAGGATGGGGTATCATGTAGTATCCTGGCTTCAGCATGGTTGGTGTTAGGCTTGGATGTTGAAGTCCAGCATTTCTTCTTTAAGATTTCCCTGCAGGAATATTAGGGCACGGGAGACTTTAAGAGAATAGAAAAACGGTTGTAAAGAAAGTCAAGAGAGCGTTCCTTTCAGTCTGGTCTTTCTGGTGGTTCTATGATTTCTTTTTCCGTAAGGGAGTCTTAGCTCTTTATCTTGCATGGTCTCTCACAAAGCAACTCCCAGAATCTCATCACAAGCAATCACCTGTTGAGTTGAAGGGAGTCCTGGTGATGCTAGGTCGCTCTCCTCAAGTCATGGGTTGGTGATGAGAAAGCCTCTCATAAACCAGAGAGAAAAAGACAGCATTCATATCCCTTCAGGTTTCAGCATAGGATGTAGATGATGTAATGACTGAAAAAGAACTGGGGATAATTATGCGGTTGTAGAATGGGCCTTCTTGTTAAAATAAACCACCATTAACAGGTTATTCAAGGACTGGGAAGTTTGAGTGAGTGAGAGAGTTGCAGATGGTAAAAGACCTTCTTAAGAGGATGCTTTTGGCTGATTCTTAGTGAGAGACTTTGTGAGATAGAATCCAAGTATGCTTCCTTCCTGACAAGATTCAAGAGATATATAGTATTGTGTGAGTATCTGTTGCTTTTCAGACGGCATATCTGGCATTTGTTAAGATGTTTTGTCTCAGAGGTCATTCCTACCTTACAAATGTCATTTTCCAGGAGCCAAACAGGCTGCTCTTGGTACATGCGCTGGTGCATAACTAGGTGCTTAGTTGTTGCTGGTTGCGTAGTTGAGTCATACCATTCTTTCTCTCTCTCACACACAGTGATGTCATACAGCTTTCTTCTAAAGAGCATGCCAGACCATATCTGACGCCAATCTAGTGTCTTCTTCCTTGCTCTGATTCTGGGACCCAAGACCAGATTCCACACAGTAGAAGCTGCTAATATCTGTTAAATTACTAAGTGAATGTCACCCTCATACTTTGGATCTTGAGCTACTGCTACGATTTGGATCCTAAATGTCTCCCGGAGTCTATGAGCTAATGGCTTGCTTAGGAGGTAACGGAGCCTTAAGATCCTAGAGGAAGTTAGGTCAGAAGGAGGTTCTTTGAAGGGGCTAGTGGAACCCTGGAGGTTATCATTCTGCTTCTCTTTGCTTCCTGGCTGCAGTGGGGTGAGCCTCTTAGCACTGCCTCACACCTCTGTATTTTCCCACCATACTATGTGCCCAGATGTGGCACAGCCAAGAGACTACAGACTAAAATCCTTGAAATCATGAGTCAAATAATTAATACCTTTAACCTGGAGTAGTCACTGCAACAGAAAGATGAAGACTTAGATGTCTTCCCACATTGTTAATAAAGGATACACATCAAACTTCTTAAAATAGCACATTAGGCAGAGGCCTTCACGACTGTACTGGCTAGTTTGGTGTGTCAACTTGACACAGGCTGGAGTTATCATAGGAAAAGGAACTTCACTTGGGGAAGTGCCTCTATGAGATCCAGCTGTGGGGCATTTTCTCAATTAGTGATCAAGTGAAGGAGGGCCCCTTGTGGGCGGTGCCATCTCTGGGCTGGTATTCTTGGGTTCTATAAGAGAGCAGGCTGAGCAAGCCAGGGGAAGCAAGCCAGTAAGTAACATCCCTCCATGGCCTCTGCATCAGCTCCTGCTTCCTGACCTGCTTGAGTTCCAGTCCTGACTTCCTTTGGTAATGAACAGCTGTGTGGAAGTGTAAGCTCAATAAACCCTTTCCTCCCCAACTTGCTTCTTGGTCATGATGTTTGTGCAGGAATAGAAACCCTGACTAAGACAACGACTCAGTCTGTTTTCCTCGGCAGCTTCCTCTCTGACACTTAGCTGGCTCTGATAGTTCCGGAAGACACACATTCAACCTGAGCACTTCCTGTGAGTTCCCAAGACAGTGTGCTGCTGGGTGCCTGTCTTTCTATTTATCTGAATCTGGGAGTTGTTTCTGGGGTCTCTTCCCTGTTGAGTTCAGCAGGTCCTAAATTCAGGCTGCTGGAGCCTGACCTCCTCCACGTGGTTATCTCTGATCTCTGTGAGTGAAGGTAGACCTTTTCTGTATCTCCTACACTTCTGTAATCTTGGGCTTGCTCATTAATCTCCAGAGAGTGGAGAGCTTGCAGTCAGGGTCTGTGCCATTGTTTTGAATGTACCTTCAATGCCCAACCCACTTTAGGGATTCAGAAAAATGATATCTATTCATTAACAAAAACTTTGGTTTTTTTCCTCGGCAACAATGCTTCAAAGAGGCTGTTATGTTATCCTCATTCCTGTAAATTAAAAACTGACAACTTTGTGTGAATGTGTGCGTGTGCATGTGTGTGTGTGTGTGTGTGTGTGTTGGGTGAGGGTGAAAGGGAGAGATGAGGTCAAAGTCCAGCTGAGAGATAAGAATTTTAGACTCTTATTTGCCTCTGTTGAGACCCTCATTTTAGCCGAACAGATCAGTTATTCTAACTTATTATAAGGATTTAAAAGACAAAACTAAAACATTACAATTCTGAAACCCTACAATCCAGCTAAGAACTAATAAGAAATCTGATGAATGAGAAAAATAAGAACGTTAATAGAAATAAAAGGTCCAGTTTTTATTTCTCACTTTATTATTTTGAGAAAACACGGATGGCAGAGGGTGTTGTGGGAGCAGTTGGGAGGCGAGCCTTGGGGAGCAGAAGGCGAGGTGGGGACGCCAGTTCCCACTGTGGTTCTCACTGGATACTCCTGAAAGGAGTAGAACACACCTCAGACCTATCTAAGAGGTCAGGAGGCTGACTCATGATTGTCTCTCAGGTCTACTTCTGAGCGATAAATTTGCACCTTGCTTTGTGCTTAGACTCACTGTACTTTGATGCTAGGGAGGCTTCAGGCTCCCGGAAGTGGCTGTCGGGGTATTTGGATGAGTGCTGAAGCCGTTCAGGGGGCTTGTGGGGAGAGAGTATGCAGTGCCAACACCCAGTCCTCAAGTGTTCTCCTTGCATTTGCTCGTAGACGCTGGATTTACAATAAAATGTGCGCAACACAAGCCCACAGACTGAGTTAGGTAGCTGGTTCTCAGCTGGGTGTAATTTAGTCTCCTCCCTTGGGGAATAGTTTGTTCAGTGTCTGAAATTGGTTTTAGCTGTCACAAGTAGGAGGGTGAGAGTTCTTCTGGTGTCTAGTGGGCAGGGACCCAACTACCCCTAAACTAATATCTAGTCTAAAATTTCAATAGCACTGAGGGTTTGAATCTCTGGGTTAGGTTTATTAAAAAATTTCAGATAACACAAAGGTTCAGAGAAGTCGAATAACTTTCTGGGTCTCATAAAGCCAGTGCAAGGCCAAGACTGAACTAGACTTCTATTTCCAAGGCTTGTGTCTTCTAGAGAGCAAGAAAGAACCTAGAGGCATACTGAAAATAAAACAACTCAAAACAAACAAACAAACATCACTAGACTTATACTGGCCATCTCTCCTAGCCCAGAACTTTAAAGGCTCCTGGAGCTGGCTGGGGCTGGCTGGGGCTGGCTGGGGCTGGCTGGGGTTGACTGGGGCTGGCTGAGGCTGGCTGAGGCTGGCTGAGGCTGGCTGGGGCTGGCTGAGGCTGGCTGGGGTTGACTGGGGCTGGCTGAGGCTGGCTGAGGCTGGCTGAGGCTGGCTGGGGCTGGCTGGGGCTGGGAAGAGGTGGGGAATGAGAACCTTTCCCATCCTCCCCTGGCCTTGCTCTCTCCTGGGCAAGTTGGGGCAGGTTTGCATACCAGGCCTGGCCAGCTGCCCTTAGCTGGAAGCCCCAGCTCCTTTGCAATGTACAAGGTTGTCCTTCTTCAGCCAAGGCTGGCTGGTGGTTCTTTGTGGACCGGCAGCTCCCCACATTCCCCTAGGCTTGGGATGGTCTCTGGCAAGCATGTGGAGTGAAGAGTTACAGGTGGTGCAGACATGGTTTGGAAGGGATCCCAGCTGGGGCAGTGCCCAGGAGCCTTCTGATCGCTAACCAGATAACTGTGGCTGCTTGCAGAATCCCAGGAACTTTCCCTACTCTAGGAAACTAGCTTCAAGGGCAACGAGGGCTTCTGAGAAGCCAAAAGAAGCCAAAAGAAGCTCCAAAAATTGGAAACTCTTCGGTCATCTTCCTTTTCAGCTTTTAATTCCCCCCAACCCCCACCCTCTCAAAAGCACCGAGTTCTTCCTTGCCAGGGCCCTTAAGATGTGGAGTCAGCCTAGGAATGAACAGAGAAATAGGACTCATGATACAAAGAACAGCCACAACCAGAAGACTTGGTGCAAATACTGATTGATCTCTGAACTTAGCTGTTCGTTTCTGGGGGTTGATGGACACTTTGGGTTAGTTTTTTTTTTTTAGGCAAAGGCAAGACCTAGGCTCCTCTGAGCATTTTCGGCTCTGCAGTGCCCCGGTCTTCTGGTTTCCAGACTCACATCTTGCCTCGGGAGAACTGACAGCTATCCCACATGCTGTTCCTGGTCTGTTTAATCAAACTTTCATTTGATGTTGGTTGGAATTTCACATGTGGACCAAATACAAAGAAATTAAGTGATTCCAGCAGCTTGACTCTAAAGGAAGCATTAACCTTTGATATCAAATAATCTATTTCTAGGGGCACTGAGTAGAAGCTGGTTCATTTGTTCATTCATTACTTCATTCCTCCCTTCCCCCAGTTTGGCAAGCAATTACTAAGGACTACCCTGCTCAAAGCTTTTCGTAGGTGTTGTGAGGGTCATTATGGTGCATGCAGACAAGTTTAAGATCTAATGAGGGAAAGAGATAGTGAGATAGCCCATCTTGCAGGACAGAAGTTGCCATACTGCAGAAACTCTCCCTTCTGGGCTATGAAATGATTCTGGCACAGAGAAGAGGGAACATATACGTGGTATATTTTCTAAGAAAGCACACCGTGGTAGAGGAAGAAGAAAATAGTATTTTATTGAGGGGCAGGTATGAAAAAACATACCTACCAAGAAGGCTCAGTTCTTCAACAATTTGCTTTTTATTATTATACTTTTTTAAAATTATCATCTTGTTCTATTTTTCTACTGACCTGTTCTTAGAATAGCTAATTTTTGTATTAAATAATATCAAGACATAGCTTGTGGAGCATTGCCTCCCTGTAAACAGTGACTATTCTATATGTACAGAAATCGATGGTGGGTTTACTTATAAGTAGAGTGACTTGATCATTTTTTTTTGAATAATAATTATGAAAAGTTGGGGCCAAATCACTTGGTTGTGGAAGGATTTATCTCATCTCTCAATTCCAAGAGCTCAGGTCAGAGCTCTCTATATGTTTGAGAAGAACATCTTAGTGTAGGAACATATGTTAAAAGAGTTTCTCATGGTGGACAGGAAACAGAATCAGTGGGACAAAAGAAATAGGAGAAATAGGCCTCCACCCCAGGGGATAATTCTTCCAACTAGGGTTTAGTTAAACTGTTAGTTTCTAGAACCATTAAAAATAATGGCATCACTTGGAAACTAAGCCTTCAAACACATAAACCTGGGAGGGAGTGTTTCTATTGAAATAATAACAATGCTCATTCTACTGCTGTCACCACTCCTAACTACCACTCCCACCGCTGACACCATCGCTGTCATCACAACCACCATGGCCGCCATGACCACCTTACTGCCAGTATCACTACCATTCCTGTTGGCTCGCAGGTGTCACTTACTTGCCATGTATATAGGCATAGTACTGAGGGAGAACTTTTTTGCATGACGTGTAATCTTCTCAATTTATAAAGCAGTCCCTCTTAGGGATCCAACTTAAAAGTCAAGAAATAGTCACAGAAGCAAGAATGACTTGCCCTATTAATGCCTCTAAGGATTCCAACCCAAGTCTGTTTGGCTCAATAGGTAAACATTTAGTTGGGTCTCTCAGGAGTCTTAAACACAAGGGCTTTACTATTGTACTAAGTATTTCACTGCCTAGACTCTTTCTGTTCTTGGTAAACATTTTTAAAAAAATATTTCTTAAGTTATTTATTAAAATGATAAACAAGGGTTGTCCTGGCTAGTTTTATGCCAACTTGACACAAACTGGAGTTCTTTTAGAAGAGGGAAGCTCAACTGAGAAAGTGTGCCCATCAGACTGGCCTGTGGCCAAGCATATGGTACAGGTGGGAATCCAGATAATTGTGGGTGTTGCCATACCTGAGCAGACTCTCCTGGGGATGTTTAACAAAGTTGACTGGGCAAGCCCTGAGGAACAAGTGGAACTTCATAGCTTCTGTATTAGTTCCTGTCTCCAGGTACCTGCTCAGCTTGAGTTCCTGTCCTGACTTCCTTGATGATTGATGGTGTATATTGGTGGTGTATTGAATAAGAATGACCCCTGTAACCTCATATATTTGAATGTTTAGATGCCAGGCAGTGGCACTATGTGAAAAGATTAAGTGGTGTGGCCTTGTTAGAAGATATGTGTCATTAGGGGTGGGCTTTGAGATTTCATAAACCCACACCAGGCCCAGGCTCTGTCTGTCTCTCTGACTGTCTCTCTGACTGTAGATCAGGATGCGACTCAGTACCATCAGCTGCTGCTCCAGTACCATGCACCCTGCCATGATAATAATGGACTAAACCTCGGAAACTGTAAGCCGGTCCCCAAGCAAATGCTTTCTTCTGTAAGAGTTGCTTTGGTCATGGTGCCTTTTCACAGCAATAGAACAGTGACTAAATAGATAAGCTGAAAGATACATAAATTCTTTCCTCTATAAGGTGCTTTGTTTGGGTCATGGTGTTTCATCATAGCAATAGAAACCCTCACTGAGACAATATTATTCAAAGACGGCCCCAAGTAAGCAAATAAAATGTGATGCAATGAAATGTATGATTGTTTGGCTGTTAAGTAGCAACAGCAATTTCTGGGTTTTGTGATCCTGAACTGACTCTAATGCCTATAGGTTTTGAGTTTCTTTATGTGAAAAACTACACTACTCATAGGAGTTACTCCTAAGGTTATTGAAACTATTAAATATGCTAATATTTGTAAAGTGCTTAACATAGGGGATGTTCGTAGTGTCAGGGCCATAGAAATATCAGCTATTCCACTCTTCTAAATCTCTGTCTTTATTTACCTGATGGTATTCTCTATCCGGAATAGCTAGTGAGCCAGCACTTGTCACCTGTACTTTTATGAATACTTTCATGGAAGGCTGCCTGGTAGCTGACAAGGAATTTTCTTTTGCCCACTGAAATGGCACCATCTTCTCCACGAACACACCGACAGAAACTGGGGCCTTACCCAGGAGGCTGCCATGAGCCTGCCTTCCAGCAGCAGCTGCTCCTGAGGTGGTCAACGGCTTCCTTTTTCTTTGGACAAAAGATTCTGCTAAGTTTGGTAGGGATTCTGCCAGTGGGCTGAGCAAGTCTCGGGTCCTTCTGGAAAACCGAAAAGGAAAAAGGGGAAAAAAAAAACCCTCCTGTGTTCTCTTTCCCCAGATTGTTCCTTGGTTCACAGGCTTGAATGCAATTCTGCTACACAGTGGCTGTGCTGGGGCTTGCCCAGCTGTTTGCAGGGGCATCTGTCCTGGTGACTCCTTACTTCTTGCTGTAGGTCAAAGCAACAAGACATTCTGGTTTTGCAAGGACTGTCCCCAGTGACGTGGCTTTCTTTTGAGCCACCATGTGACGTAATGTGAGCCTTTGCTTCTCCTTCAGCCTCACACAGACTGGAGGCCTGCAGTCCTGGTACTCAACCAGGCTTATAAGGGTTAAACATCCTCCCCCCACCCAACCCCCACTTCCCCCAGCCGGTTTTTTTTTTTTTTTTGAATAGAGGCTATAATTAAAACGGAGAAGGCACAGGGCAGCTGGTAGCAGCAATCTCAAAACTCAGGAGACTGAAAGCTATGACATAATTTCGATGGAAGGAGATCAAAGTGCTTTGGAAAGGCAAGAAAGTCACTTCTTTGAGCAAGCTAAAAATGAAGTCTGAGAAGAGCCAGTCTAAGTCGGTGTGGATAAAAAAAAGAATCAACCAGGGTGCAAATACTGGGCAGCAGAAGAAGTGATAGAAAGTTCCAGCCTTGACCTTCAATACAGAATGTTGAGCAAATGCTAGAATAGAACTATGGTGATTATTTTCTATTGCGCTTCCTGTATCCTGAAGGTATTATGAATCAGTGAGATACTAGTTTAGAAATCCTGGGTTACAAAGCACAGCGCAAGCCACTTGGTCTGATCACTCCCAGATAAGACCATTTTGAGGCCTGAGTGCAGGTGAGGGTAGGGCTCCATCCCCACCCCCCCATCCCATGCTCATTCACTATAATGACATCTACAAGGATATAATGAAAATTATTTAAAATCTTTCCTGATAAGTATCTTTCCAGCTGTGATAGGTAGTCTTCAATGCCAACCTGATTGGAGCTGGCATCAACTAAGAGACATACCTCTGGACAGGTCTGTGAGGGAATTTTCTGGAAGGATTGGCTGAACAGGGAGGAGCTTTCTTCAGAGTGGCAGTGCTTTCTGACAGTGACCCGCACATCAAGAGATCTCAGGGCAAAGCAGTGCTGCTTTGGCCTGCCTGTCTTAGTTCATTGTTGGTAAACGCATCTACTCTGTTGCAGACATTATTTGCTGATATCATCCTTCTTTGGCCTTCTTCTTCTTCTTCTTCTTCTTCTTCTTCTTCTTCTTCTTCTTCTTCTCCTCCTCCTCCTCCTCCTCCTCCTCCTCCTCCTCCTCCTCCTCCTCCTCCTCCTCCTCCTCCTCCTTGTGTAGCCCTGGCTGTCCTGGAACTCACTCTGTAGACCAGGCTGGCCTCGAACTCAGAAATCCGCCTGCCTCTGCCTCCCAAGTACTGGGATTAAAGGCGTGCGCCACCACCGCCCGGCTCTTCTTTGGCCTTCTAACGTGATGTAAAGCTCTCAAGGAAACTTCCAGGCCTTCTGTGCCAAGCTATGACTGCTGACATATCCAGCCTCTCCATCATGCTGAGACCCATTGTTGAATGACTCAGCCCATACATTTGTAAGTCAATCTAATAAATATCCTTTGTAATATATATTCTGCAGATCAGTTGTTCCTTCAGAGCTTTGACTAACATACCAGCATGGTTTCATATAATTAGAATAACATAAACTGTGGTAGGAAAAAGTACTTGACTGTCACCATTGAGTAATTCAACTGCCTTGGAGATGGGGTAGGTGAAATGATTCAGTTGTAGGCAAAGTGAACGGGTAGCAGTTTGGTGTTTTCTGTCTGTCTGTCTCTCTCTGTCTCTCTGTCTCTGTCTTTCTCTCTGTCTCTGTCTTTGTTCCCCCCCCCCTCTCTGTGTGTGTGTGTGTGTGTGTGTGTGCTTGGGATGGGGTGGGGTGGGGACATCTGCTCCCATGTTGATATACATGACCAACAGAGGCTAACAAAGCGTCGCTTTAACTGGCAGCCATGTTGTAACTTCTGATACCCTTTCTTGGGCTGCGTTCTTTGTTCTCCATCTCATAAAGGGGAAAGAATCCCCGCCTAATTATAATAATAGTATCATGTTCATACGGAAGCTGGTTGCACTGAATGGATTCTATGTAGTGGATTAAGTCCCCTTGTTTTCTTTTTCTCTCATAGTATGTGTGCATGTGTGAATACAATCCTTTATCCAATAGTTTATAACATTTAAATTTCGTAACGCCCTTTGAAGTTGAAAACGATTATCTTTATTTTACAAATGAAGAAATCATCATGGCAATGCTGGATGACTTTGCTTTGGCTGTAGAAGCCCAAGTTAGAAGAGCTTTTGTTTTAAAACAGTCAAACCTTAATTCATCAGTAGAAAACTAGGATGGCAGGAAGGCAGGGTGGCTTTCTCCTGTCGGAGCTGTGCGTGAAGAACATGTGTCTCCTGTCCTTGTTGAGTCAGAGTTAAAATGTGCAATTTCAATGTTTTTACATGTATGTATATGCGTGTTCATTTATGTTCGTGTGTGTGTGTGTGTGTGTGTGTGTGTGTGTGTGTGTGTGTTCATGCGTGAGTGGCATGCACATGGAGGCCAGAAGTGGATGTTGGCTTTCTTAGTCTCTCACTGCATTAGTTTTTGAGATAGGGCCTCTCTCAGAAGCCAGAGCCCACCAGTTTGCTAGTCTGTCTGGCCGGCACACACTGTGGTTACCTTTCCAGTGCTGGGATTGCATGGGTATGCTGCCACGCCTGAACTTTTACCTCTGTCTTGTGGAGCTGAACCGCAGTCCTCACCCTTCTGCAGCGAGTGCTTTACAGCTAAACCATCTCTCCAGACGCCAGGTGGGAGGTTTCTGAAGCCTGCAGGCCTCTGTTTGTATGAGTCGTGCAAACATAAGAGTCAAGTGTTATCTTTAATGCACTTAAACTTTATTTTTTCATGAAAAAATAAAAGGCATAGGCATGTCTCTCTAAAAATGGGCTGTTACCGGTAGTCAAAGAAAGAAAGCTATTAAGACAGCTATTAACATAAAGACACACAAAGAGCACCCTCAGTCTGGGTCCATCCATCACTACAAGCTGGTTTTGGTCTCCAAACTCCTTAACTTGCAACTGAAAATAATCAAGGTTAGTCAAGGGTAGGGTGAAACGGAATTCGAGGAACCATGCACGTGAGACACAACATGAGGCCACTCCTGACCATCACCCACTGCTGATAATTTGCAATGACATTACAGTTGGAATCCTATGAAGGCTCAGACATCTTCCATGAGGTTTTCTTTGTTTTCTCTCTTGAGTTTAGTTCTTTGGTCCTTGTACTTCCTGCCTAAGTGCTACTATATAACATAATACTATATATGCAAATTATAAAAAGTGACAGTCTTTTGAAGCATATTCTTTTTCTTCTCCTCCTTCTCCTCCTTTTCCTCCTTCTCCTTCTCCTCTCCTCCTCTTCCTCTTCATTCTTCTTTTTTCTTTCTTTTTAATTTTGCTTTGGTTTTTTTTAAAATTTTTTTTGTTTTTATTATTATTATTTTTTTACAGTCTAGTTGTTATCCCCCTCCTGGTCCACCCACTGACTGTTCCTCATCTCATTCCTCCTTCTCCGTCTCTAAGAAGATGTTCCCCCCAACCCCACTAAACCTCTGACCTCCCTGGGGTCTCAAGTCTCTTGAGGGTTAGGTGTGTCTTCTTCCATTGAGGCCAGACCAGGCAGTCCTCTGCTGTAGATGTGTCGGGGGCCTTGTACCAGCTATTGTATGCTGCCTGGTTGGTGGCTCAGTGTCTGAGAGATCTCAGGGGTCCACGTTGGTTGAGACTGCTGGTCTTTCTATGGGGTTGTCCTCTTCCTCAATTTGAAGAATATTCTTTACAAGGTGAAATTCCCCCCTTAAGTGTGTGCTTCGAAACCTAACCATTGGCAAAGATACATGATCGCTACTGATCTCTTATTGGTTAACTATCTTAATCTGTAAATTTAGTAAAATAATCACCAATGAAAAGAACAAGTAGCTTAGATTTCTTTTGCTGTAATAAAGACCACAACCCAAAGCAAGTTGGGAATGAGAGTGTTTATTTCATCTCAGACTTCCAGGCAACAGTCCATCATGGAGGCAAGTTGGGTAGGCAACAGAGGCCATGGAGGACGGCTGCTTAGTAGCTTGCTGCCTGGTCTGCTCCGTTTGTTTTCTTATATACCACAGGACCACCTGAGTGTGGAAGCATAATTCACAGTAGACAGGGCCCTTCCACATCAGTCTTTAATCAAGAAAATGCTCTACATTCTTGCCTATAGGCAATCTGCATAGAGGCATTTTTCCAATGAGGTGCCTCTTCCCAGATAACTCTAGTTTGTTTAAAGCTGATGAAAAAAAAAGCAACCAGCCCCATTGAGAACTTTTCAATAGGTTGTTTTTGGTGTTTTATAGACATCTGTTCATAGGAATCTTGACAACATCTGTCAGAGATTTCAAAGGCATTGTTTTGAGTTTTAAAAATTTATAACTTTCCATCCAATTAACTGGCCATCCTCAAACAGTGTGCATCATCAAACATATGCTACTTCTTTGATGATAATTTCTTTGTCTCAATTACTTCTCAAGGGCTTTGCCTTCACAAAGTCTGGGAAGTGATTATTTTCGTTGTATGTTGATGGCCCTGTTTCCATGACTACTCTCAAGGATCTTTCAAGTTAGGATGTTGCCTTTCAGTATTGTTACTCCAATTGCTAGTAAAGGCACCTAACTCATACCGTTTGCTGAGTGGTTGTCGATTGAATCAGGTAGTGTATGCTATTCTATACTCAGCCAGTTGTTTAGAAACAAGGTCTGATGGTTCCTAGGCTAGCCTCAAACTCCTTACAGAGCCTTGAACTTTGGTCCCCTTGCCTTCACCTTCCTAGTGCTGAGATCACAGGCATGGACTACTGTACTTGGTTTGTGTTGTCTTGCAGACTTAACTCAAGGCCTTGCATGTTCTAGATCTTGCCATTGAGCCATCCCCCATCCTCTTTTCACTCTGAGGGCTTGGGAACTCTGGTGAGAATCGAAGTCTATGGCCTACACCCAGTCTGCATTATGCTGAACTTCCTGTTAAAGATAGATCATCTCCTTCCCCCAGGAGGATCTGGATTTGGCCCTGGATTGGCCCCTAGTACTATTACTTCCTGTAGAGTTTTAGGAAAAGAGTCGGTGCTGACAAGAGGGCACTCATTTTAAACTTCTCCCAAAGCATATTCAGCTGGTGTTTAGAGATGAATTTTGTTAAGACCTAGTCTCTGGTCTCTAGATATCTGAGGAAAAAGTCCTCACAGTCCAAGAACCCTTTCTCCTGTGACTCTTTAGCACTTTCATCCTGAGTGCTTAAGGGAGTCCAGAAAACATTCTCACCATGCCATACAACACAGGCTGCTTAAATAAACCATGGTATGTTCACATGACAGAACACAGTGCTATTATTATTCCAAAGACCGAATTACCTATCCTAGCAGAGCTTTGAGAACCACTCTGGGATGGGGAGGGTTTTTCTGTTTTGAGGGTCCGAAGTGTATAAGTTCAAAATCTGAAGTGGTTAGGTAGGTGTTTCTAATTCTTCATTCTGAAAAAAAGAGATCACATGACAGATGAGACAGGCTCTGTTTTTCCTACTAAGTTCCTTGGAGACTAAATGCAATATACAAACTACAGAAAGATTCAACATATGGCCGCAAAGCACAGCGTTATTTATTTATTTATATATTTATTTTTGTATAAACAGTCTTCTTTTAGCTATTCTTTCTCATAGCAAGAAAATCCCGCTATGCGCATTTTTTCCTTTAAAAAAGGAAGAACACACACATACAACCAAACCAAGCAAAACCCTATTTATATGAATATGAGTCTGAATGTCTGATGACTAATAAGTCTTTTCTCTATGAGATAATATAATTTAAAATCTCTGAATGGGATGAATAAAATTGATTTTCTGATATTAAGCAAATTCTTAGAGTAAGCCCAACTTTATTGTTATATATTCTCCTTTCTGTGTATTTGCTAATTTGTGGTATATCCTTCCTTGAGTCTTCATTCACCTTTTCCTGATGCCTGAGCTCCCCTTCTGTCTCCTCTGTCCACACTACTCATTTCGTCGTCTTCCACAGCACTGGCTTGCTGGTCACCGACTGTCTGAGCTTATACTTGTCTTGAAATGTCCTGACATCTCTGTCAATTTTAAAAGACAACCTTGCTGGGTGTCTCGCAGTCCGGGTTGGCAGTTATCCACGCACCCACTCCAGGCTTTTAGGGTTGCAGATGAGGGGCCCGGTGTTTCTCTGATGTGTTTGCTTTTGTGAATCGGTGATTTCCCTTGACAGCTTTAGGTTATTTGTTTGCTTTATATTTTTGGTATTTTGAGTATCTATTTGGAGATTTTTTTTTTAATCTAGTCATATGCATTTGGGGCCCTGTGCTGTTTAATTTTTGCCAACTTGCCGTGAGCTAGAGGCACTTGAGAAGAGGAAACGTCAATTGAGAAATTTCCATCCTGAGATTGGTCTGTGGGCGTGTCTGTAAAGCATTTTCTTGATTGGTACTTGATAGAGGAGGGTCTGACCCACCCTGGGGAATGCTGCCCATGGACTGAGTTTATAAGAAAGGCAGCTCAGCTGGCCTGAAAGCAAGCCAGGGAGAAGAGCCCCGCCGCGCTCTCTGCCTTGGCTCATTCCTGCCTCCAGGTTGCTGCTGCCCTGAGCTCTGCCCTGGTGGCTTCGCTTGGTTGTGGATGGTAAAGTCTAAGATCAAATAAACTTCCCCAAGATGGTTTAGGCTAGTGCCTAATCACAGAAGCAGAAGGCAAAATTGTAGAACCGAAACTGGCCTCAGGAACAAGAGTTATTCCTGTGGTGGATCTGACCACGTTGCTTTTTGGGAAGGATTGTGGAAAAGGTTGAAATAGGCTGGAATCGTAGAGAAAAAAAAAGAGAGAGAGCTGCTGTGGGGACCTGACGGCAATTCTGAGAGCAATGGGAGCCCTTAGAAACTTCAAGAAGGAAGTTTGGGGATCACCCAAAGTCTGTTGGGGGCTCTTCCCGTGATGTACTTTGATTAAGAAACTGTGGAAGTGATACCTCTGCTTTATTGGGACTGAGAAATCAGCTGTGATTAAACAAGAGACTAGTATCACTGGGGTGAAAATTTGGGGGGGGGCGAGGATCAATAAGGAGGAGACAAAGAGAAGGGGAGAAAGAGTGTGGAGGGAAGGGGAGGGGCAAGAAGGCACAGCAGTGGTTCTCACCCTCCCCAACGCCCAGACCCTTTAGTACAGTTCCTCATGTTGCCGCGACCCCCAAGCATAAAGTTATTTTTCATTGCTATGTCACAGCTGTAATCTTGCTACCCACAGGCTGGGAACCACTGACAGAAAGGAAGGCAGGTGTTCCATGGCGGGGACATGTCAGTATCCACCTTGGTGATGGCCTTGAGGAATAAACGAAATCATAACTACTACGGCTTGTTTAAATTATTTAACAGATTGTTTGCTCGCAGTTTGATTTTCTTGCACAGCTGAGGGCCTGGGGTGCTTACTCCCTCACCTTGATTGCTCCCATTGGCGACTGTGCTTTCTTGCAGTGGTCTTCTGCTGCTTCGTACCATTACTTCCCGTTTCCCTGTCACCTCCTTATTGACCTCTGTCCCCTCATTAGTTTCATAAGCTCCTTGAGAACTACGGATGCCTCCTTGGTCCTCCGAGGCTCCGTATAAGATACTTGAGAAAGAAGATTTTTCTTTTTTTTTTTTTTTTTTTTTTTTTTTTTTTTTTTTTTTGGTTTTTTGAGACAGGGTTTCTCTGTATAGCCCTGGCTGTCCTGGAACTCACTCTGTAGACCAGGCTAGCCTCGAACTCAGAAATCCTCCTGCCTCTGCCTCCCAAGTGCTGGGATTAAAGGCGTGCGCCACCACGCCCGGCTCGAAAGAAGATTTTTCTAAGGTAGAGGAACCAATTTAAACTCTGCCTTGGGTCACAAGGGTGGGTAGAGAGAGAGGCAAGTCAGAGCATGAGCTTGGACTCCGTGTAGAAATGTGGACAGGGTCATCTTTCAATTGTGTGAAACCCGAGATAACATTACCAGACATTACTGGAGTGGGTGTGTCCAGCACTGAGTCTCCCAACTTGAGTGGAATCCAGGTGGATGTGTAGCAATCTTTGACGACTCATTAGCATAGAATTTGTTCCATTTTTTTTTAAGCCTTCCCTTTCCAGGTCTTTTAGGGAGAAGAAAACATTGGTCTAATTTGCTAAGTAAAGGAGGGTGAAGGTTGAATCAACTCACGTGAAATCCAGTTGCTAAGAGTTTAAAGAGGACAAACTTGTACGGATCTGAGAAGCGGTCTTGAGCTGGAGGACGCCAGTGTGTGTCCACCGAGCTTGAATCAGGCTGCGTTTCTCAGAGTAAACTTATTTTCTCGTGTCAGTGACACCCATATGTCAAGCTCAACTTCCAACATCTACATCGTGAAAGCATCTCATTTTTAATGCAGCACATAGGATTGAAGACATTTTCTTGGAAGACCGTTTCCACCTTGTCCCTCACCGCACCCTATTCCGAGTTTTAAATCCTGAACGATGCAATTCTGACTGCCCTATAGGACACGGAATCTACAGCTAATTATAACCGAGAATCTCAAGACGTTTGAACAGAGAGGCCAGCTCCACTCTTTGTGGTTCTAAGAACGGTTTGGTATTTCTTTACACATACAGAGCATAAGGTGGTCCAGGACTGGCAGCTCTCAGGCCCTTGGTAGTTAGTTACACCTGTACAAAGGCCACGCAGAGAGCCCCATTCGGAGTCTGTCCCGTTTTGAGTAATCACTTTTTACACATCGAAGAGGTCTTGAATAGGGCTCTTGTGTTGCCTTGGCCACCCATCCTGTCTGACGTGGAGCCCGACAGCTGGAACGGGAGGCCTTGACCCCGCGGCCTCGGGTCGCAGTGTCCTCCAACGCTTCGCTCTGTGTCACAGCGTTTTCAGAACATCGGCTCTAGCTTCGCCGCCCCGTTCCCCACTCTGTTCAGGACCACCAAAATGCTGAAACGCAAACACATACCGAAATAAAGGCAATTAGTTAGCTGTGTTCCAAAAACAAAACAAAAACATAACGCTGTGGAGGTGACTCAAGTTTTCTGAACAGGCGTTTTGAATTGTCGCTTTGACAGGGATGTTCTTAAAGGGATCTCTGAGAGTCAAGACTGCTAAGAACACAGCTATATTTTTAAAAAGTACTTATCTCTCCATTCAATAGCCCCAGAAAGAATGTGCTAATTTTTAGTGGCTCGTTGAAAAAAAGACAGAGATTGTTGGAAAAAAGAGACAGTTCTTTCCCCAAGTCAAGGACGAAGCCAGACCCAGAATTGTTCGTTAACATTCTTCAGTGCCTAATATAGAGCTGGGTTTGTAGGTGGCAATTAGAAAATATGTTTAGAACAAGAAGTGAAGATTCCTGTGTGCGGAGTCTCCAGGGCTGGTCTCACGGCCCTGAGGGAACGTGGCTGAGGCAGCAGCGGTGGAGATGAGAGAGGTCAGGGGAGCTGAGAGCTCAGCAAGCCCCACTTTTCCCTTTTATGGGACCTTCGTAGACATCCTTACTGCTCTAGTGTGTCACCGTAGAGCAGGGATTACAAACCCTTTCTTATTATAAGGATTTATAAATACGGTATGCGAAGTCTTTGGCGGTTCCTTACCTCTTATATAGTAAGAGCCTCTGTTATTATTGGGCGCTAACAGAATGATACTTAATTTCAGGACAGTTCGTAGGGAACACTGCTCTGAGCTACCTCCCTTCTAAATACTTGTAGCAGGGTCTGGCTTTATCCCAAGTTTCTGGACAGTGGAGACCAAGCTTGTCTGTCTTTTGAAATCCCCATAGACCCCAAGTTCTGTTGACCCTAAAGTTCCTTAGTCATAGAGGAATTAATGGGACTTTGGATGAGAGAGAGAGAGAGGAAGAGAGAGAGGGAGAGGGAGAGGGAGAGGGAGAGGGAGGGAGGGGGAGGGGGAGGGGGAGGGGGAGGGGGAGAGGGAGAGGGAGAGGGAGAGGGAGAGAGAGAGAGAGATCTTCCAAGGACAGAACATTCTGGAGGCCCCAGCGTTTTATGTATGAGTCTCACAGAGACTGGGGTCAAAGCAAAGCCAGAGGGCATCTAGACTCAGAGGCATTTAAGAGCTTTGAAAAAAAGTGTGTGTGTTGAAAATAATACACAATGGCATCAAATTTTAGATTTCTTTTGGCAAGCAGGCCAACCTCACTGTCAGTATAGTTAATTTGGACAAAGAAAAGAAAAGAAAAAAAAAATAAAAGAAAATAAGAACAAATTCAGTTCAGTTAAAAAAGCCATGCTTTTGAAATTTCACTTTAATGACTTTAGTAAACTTTTTGTTGTTGTTGTTTTTAATTTTATAAGGTATGGGTCCAGTAAGAATTGTATTTTTTTTTTCAACTTGATTGAGTAAAGTTTTTGAAAGACTGAGGGTCATATAATGGGTAAAAACATTTTCTATTGCATTCCCTGGAGATGGGGTGGGATGTTTTCCTGAATTATTTTGGTGAGAGTGCAAGCATCTATTCAATTCATCCTCGGATCAGAAGAGCTTATTTAGCACAGTGGCCAAAGGCGCAGGGGCGGGGTGGGGGGTGGGGGGATGGGGGGTAGGGGGGGTGGGGGTGGAGTACGTGTGAGTGTCTCTTGAATCAAAGGCTTCACCCAAAGCCAGAAACCCTTCTTCTGTCCCCAGTTCTGTCACTAATTTGCCGTGTGACCTGGACGGTCACTCAGTTATTGAAGCAAGGTCTTGCCAGTGGGAGGCAGACGGCTTGGTAGGCCTCCCTTACCGGGCTGTTCCGATTGCTTCAAAAGACTGGGGAGAGAGTTTATGTTTATAAATGCTAGACTTTACACAATATAAATATTAAAAATGGAAAACTCATTGTGGTTCTTTACATTTTTAGCCAGGGTACACACTGGTGTCTGAGAAGCCAGCATAGCTGGCCGTGGTGAAGAACCCGAGATGGTCTTCTTACTTCAGCTGTGTGCTGACACAAATCCCTCTGATAATGCTGATAATAGCTATCATTTACTGAGCAATTATTATTAGCCAGATTGTATGCAGCCCGGTTACATTATTATTTTCCTTGTAGTGCTATGGATTGAAATCAGAGCATTCATTGCTTGCATATTACCACCTAGCAAACATTTCCAGCCTCTCTTAATATATTAAATCTTCACAGCAACCACGTTAACAGGAATCATCACCACCACCACCGCCGCCATCACTACTACCGTTACCATCACCACCACCATTTTTCTACTGTACTTATTACTGATTTATTTCTCTGTGCATATGTGTGTGTGTGTGTGTGTGTGTGTGTGTGTGTGTGTGTGTGTGTGTTGTGGGGTTGGGTAAGCATTTCATAGTATCCATGCACAAGTCAAAGAACAGCTTGCCAATGTGTGGAAATCAGTTCTTTCCTTCCACCAGGTGAAGGATTCAGGTTTGGAAGCTTTGTGGTAAATGCCGTTGTCTGCTGTGCCATTTCTCTAGTCTCTTCTTTAGAGAAGAGAAAGCCGTGGTGTGTCCATCACTGGTCAGAATGGCTCTAGGATTTTCTTTCACCGACACATAGGCCTTCATAGTTTTTATGAGTTTTTAAATTCCCATGGGCTACAACTTTGTTTACCTGGATTTTATGAAATCCTCCTCACAACCAAATGAAACAGGGGGTGCCCAATATTGCCCTATTTTATACATGCCCAAAACTGAGGCACAGAGAGGCTACACAGGAAGGCCCGTCTGACTGGAAAGCATGGCTGTGCTCACCACCTTCTGGTGGAGCTGGTGACAGTGATGTAAGACAGGCCAACAATGGGCAGAATGTGTGACACGTTCTACCCGTGGAAGATGGCATCTTCTTTGCAGAAAGAAGTTAAGAAATAGCAGAGTCAGATGCTAGGGCCAACTTTCCTGTTAAGACAGAGGAGGGCTGAAGTTAATTCACACCACATTTCCCGAATGATGCTTACCACTCACTGCTCTATTTAGAGGCTGTCTGTTATGAATCTCCTAACCCTAGGATAGAGTTGAAACCCAAACTTTCGTGCAGGGGTAGGAGATGGATACACGACCCCCCCTCCCAGATCCCTAATAATCACATGCTTTCTGAGAACGCAGTAGTGCCCAGAACAAACAGGTTTTGTATAGGGTTCCTTCCTGTGCCCCTCCCCCACCCCTTCTGTTTTCTATGAGACAGACCTTACTAGGTAGTCTAGGTTGGCGGTGAACTTGCTTTATAAGCTCAGCTTAGCTCAGCTTCCTCTGTGTTGGGATCACAAGCCTGTGCTACACTTCTGGCTCCCCTGTGCATCTTTCATCATTGTTTTGGGGTCTGAAGAAGCGGCCAGAATGTTGGCAGGCAGAGGCTGCTCTGGGGGAAGATCCTGCTACGGGAAACCCAGTTCAAACTCCACCAGGTAGTGCTGGAGTCACGTGAACTTCCCATTCCTGGCTTAGAACATTGCTTCTGAGAGCCTTTCCCTGCTCTGCCTGTCTCCCCCAAATGTCTGTGCGCTAGCTAGCTTCTCTTCTGAATAAAAAACTAAAAATATCCGCTCTTGATAAGCAAGAGGGGATGGAGAGCCAGGTGTGACGTTGCAAACCTGTGATCCCGGCACTCAAGAAGTTGAAGTTGGAGGTTAACAAGCGTTTGAGGCCAGCATTGTTCGCACAGTGAGACTATTATCTCGAAACATCAAAAAAAAATTAAAACAAAAAGTAACATATAAGAAAGAAAAATCTACCTCCCATCAAACTGGACACCTCCTGTAGCCTGTAAACAAGCCTCAGGTTTATGTAGTTCAGCCCAAGGGACGTCTTAGCCACTCCAGAATATTATTGCCTTCTGGACTCCCTGAGAGAGACTTTGAATGACTCGTTTACCATCTCTAGATACCATAATACAGAAAACCCAAGTTCTGTATTTCCCAGAGCCTGTCTGATGTCCCTGGGATAGAAGCTTTTGATGGTTAATTTTTAAAGGAAATGTATAAGTCCATTTGCATTGTTAGTAATTTAAAATGAATGGTACTGAGACGATTCCTATCCCAGAAATGAGTGAATGCTACATGCCAGGACTCACCTCCCAGCTCATCGCTAACCACCTGACTATACCCCAATCGCTTCGCTTGCCTGACATTTTATTTAGTGTTTCTTGCTACTCACTCTAATAGTGACGCAGTAGAAAAAGATCTCACCTTCTGCTGATAGAAATGTTGTTGGTTTAGTGGCCTCAGTGATAGTGTTAGGGGAAAGGGTCTGGGTCAATCAGGAACACAGAGAGAAAGCCACAGTGTTGGCAGTGTTGTCACCTTGACATGACCTAGAGTCACCGTAGAGACAGGCGGCCGGGCGTGCCTGTATGGGATTTTCTTACACTGGCTGTTGTAAGGAGGTTTATTTTTCAAAGGCAGTACCATTTTCTGGCTAGCATCCTTCTGTGTATAGAGCAGAAATAGCGAAGCTGGGTCCTAGCATGCTCTCATCAGCATGGACAGCTACGTTAAGTTCCTGCCGCCTTGGCGTCTCTGCCATGATGAGCTGTGTTGGTAGAGCATGAGCTGGCATAAGCCCTCTCTCCCTTAAGTTGCTTTTTAGAGGGTATTTTATTGCAGCCACAAGATAACCACAAGTAACCAAGACAGCCACTGAATAGCAGAGACCCCCCGCACCCCAGCTTCCAGGAAAACCATTCACATCCACAGCAGGAGATATCTCTTGGGATATTGGGAGACAGACATGAGGGGCGGGAACCTTACACAAGACTCCTAATTGCTGGCTTCACGGGCAGCAAAGGCCTTGTGGAATGCTCTTCCCCGGGTGACTGCTGATATGTCATGGGCAACCTGCTTGTCATCCATGACCCCATCCAGGTCACCGTCTCCATCCTGTATGCCATACTTTCAGAGTAGCTCGTCATGGCTTTGGGAGCCATTTAGCACCTATAGCGATTGGCGACACATCCAACACTCAGTGATCACTTGCTGAACCTCTAACAGAGGGTCCCCCAAAACGGAAGGGGGTCGAGAAAAACTTCCTGTGATTGTCTCAAAGAAACCACAGTCTTTACTGGCTTGGCTGCCTTACTTCTCTGTCTGGTTATAGCCTGGAGGACAGGGCCACACGTCTGTTTGAAGGTTTGCATCTTCCTTCTGCCACTGCTTCTTCTAGTACGTTACTAGGATTACAGATGTTGCGATGATGCCTGATTCCTATGCTGGGTGTGAGTTATGTGTACAGTACTGAAGGCTCTTGCTCAGCATTCAACCTTTGCTTTGCTTGGGTACAGGCTTAAGGCAATGTAGGAAGCTGCTAAGATGCCCTAGCTCCAATGCCCTAGCCTCGAGTGACCTATGCCAAGCACCCCTGAAGTTGTTAGGAAAAGTCCTTCCTTCTGCCCACTTCTGGAAGGTCTCTTGGAAATACCACTTGCCTCCAATGGTCATCCGGAGGAAATGCCTGTTCTGGACAGCCCTGAGGTTGAAGATCAGGATGGCTGCAGGCTGTATGGACTCACGTTCTATTGTCTATGATAATAGCTACCACACAGTTCTACAGAGTCCTTGTTCCTTGTTCTTAAAATATGAGTTTCTATGCTAGCCAGGCTGACAATGACACGGCATGCTTAGCTTACTATGCTTTTACTGGATCATCTGAGTCAGAATTCACGGACAGGATGTGATCTTAGCTCCTTGCATCCCTTCCCTGCCCATGAGTACTATCATATGTTTCCTCCGGTTTAATTACAGTGGGAAGAAATACTAACCATGTGTGTTTTAGAGGGATCTCTTGAAATGTTCTGTAAGTGTGTAGACGTGCGTGTGTGCCTTTATGTATTGTGTGTATGCCTGTGAGCATGTGAGGGAGGCCAGATGACACACCCCTGCGCGGTCTTCCTCAGGAGTTATCTAAGTTGTTTTCTAAGGATCTCTTTTTGATGGCCTCAAGCTTATTGATTAGCCCAGTCTGGCTGGCCACCAAACCCCTCTAACACTTCAGTTACTAACGTAACATTGTGTTCAGCTGTGTGTGTGTGTGTGTGTGTGTGTGTGTGTGTGTGTGTAAGGAGGAAATTCTGGGTATCTAACTCAGGTCCCCATGATTGTTCTGTAAGCATTTTATCCATTAAACTGTCTCCCCAGCCCACAGTGGTGGATCTTGAAGAGAACCTTAGGTAGCTACATAGGATAGGTCTTTCTTTTAGGTCTCAACAGTTACCAGAGATGCAGAGATACTGTCTGCAGTACTCTTTCGTTATGCACCTTTTTGCATCAAACCATGTCTCCCTTCTCTACCCTCTACTGTTAGTACCATTTCCCACCAACTTGACAACATCCTCATCTCTCTTATCTCTTACCATCATCTTCAGTATCATCTGGCTAGTATCCCTGTACCTGATCTCACATATATGATTAGTTCCCCCACACCAGGGATGGTGTTATCCTTACTAGAAGACCTGTCTATTTCAGCAGGAGCTAAAATTACTCTGATCATCACCAACACAATATCGCTTTAAGCATATTCCTTAATGTGAGGTTCTGTGCTAAGAGCTTCTTCCGAATTATGCCATTTCACTAATATTCTTTATATCCTACAAAGCAGATGTGATTCTCATCCCTACTTTGCAGATGATGAGACTGAGGATCAAAGAGATAAAATCCCTTGTCAAGGCCAAAAGAAGCCTTAGCTTTAGATTTGTCTGGTGTCAAAACCAGAACTCTCAACCATGGTCTTATACAGCGACATATATAGCACATATATGCTAGCGTATATCTTCCCTTTTCCCCCAATATATTATTTTTATTATTTGGGAATTTCATGCAATGCACCCCAATAACACTGGCTTCTCAATCCTTCCAGGTCTACCCTCCTGCCTTTGTACACCTCCTGCCCCCCAAAAGAAGACAAATCCTCAAGTCCAATTTGTGTTACTTACATACTCACTGAAGTGTGGTCAAACTCCCGGTGGTCAGTTCCTTCAAGGACACTGTGTCCTCCCTGCCATCTTCCTGCCTGAAGCCATCAATTCTGAACTGTTGCTCTCTGGGATCTTTATCAATGATTTTTAAGGATTATCTCCAATGACTTCTGTCTGGATTTTTTTGGTGGGGGTGGATAGGGGCATTGTCACAGAAGCCTTCAATGTCTCCCATTCCCAATTATGAATCTGAAGTCATCAATGCTACAGCGAAAGAAGCATTCTTGCTCATCGCGGCCAGTGGCAGCGTGGGTCTTGGACTTGCACACGGTTTCCAGTACCTGCACAAATCACAGGTATCAACACGACTGTCATCAGCAACCCGGACCACAGACAACAACAGGCAGCAGCATATCTTCTTTCATTCTTTAGTGTTTCTGCCTGGGAATGGCTTTGGGATGCCGTGCTTGGGGAATCTGAATTATCAAAGACTAGAGAGGACCTTGAAACTTGTTGTTTTTAAATATTGGAAGAAAAAAAAAAGTGAAGTCTACAAAGACAATAAAATTTGTCTAGATCTTTACGTTGGCTCAGCAGACCCTGGTCTGAAGCACAGGGTAGTGTGGATTCTAGTAAGCCTTCGACTCTTCATTTGTGGTCGTGAGAGCTTTTTCTTCAAGGACTTCAAGGCTCTAAACGTTGCCTTCTTTATTATAGTCTGAGTTCTTTAAGGACAGAGGTCATCTCCTTGAACAGTGTTCCCAGGAGAGTGTAAGAAGTGCTAATGAAGGGTTAGCAAACACGGATGCCTCTGCCAGGGGAGGCATGGGATGGTTTACAAGGTGGAGAGAGAATGAGAAACGCAGGGGATGCCAGGGATCCCTCATGGAAATCAGTGGGCGAATGGATTGGAATCAAGATGAGGAGAGTTGAGTTTGACCTGGAAGGTATTTACGGGAACATAGATGATGGTTCGCAAGAAATGAAAAGGACCTAGCGTTGAGTACTGCTGACATGCTGGTCATTACAACACGGGACCAGGCTCTGCTCCTGGCCAGTGAGATGCAGCCGTCAGTGGCCACTCAGTTTGGCATCTAAGGGCTTCCGAGAGCCTGGTTATTACAGCGGGTAAAGCGCCAGGTGTTCTGGGTGTGCTGATATACAATTCTATCTAGATCAGGGCTTCTCAGACTTTGCCAAGCACACACACATCACTTCAGAGTCTTTTTTAAAAGGCTAATTCTACTTTCGTTGTGGCTGGGCGGAGCCTAGGGTTTTGTGTTTCTATCTCACTACCAGGTGCTGCTGCTTTTCTGAACAACTGCACTTTGAGTTTGAGGTTCCACTTTCTCCATGGGAACGTGCCAGAGAACGGGATAAGAAGCTGTCGCCTTTGGTTAAGAACTGCCACCCCACAGACCAGCTTTCCAAAGATGGGCTAAGGGGACTGACTCCCACATTCTTCTAGACAGTCACAGAGATAGGATGAAAGAAATGCCAGAAAGCATAAAACTCACAATTCCTTGCGATTTGAGTCTAAAATCGACAGAGGGACTGATTTGCTCCTCAGTTACTTGGGGGTTCATGTGGGTTCCTGGGATCTAACACATCCCCAAATGCCACATGAGTGAAAAAGATAAGACAGGAGATGTAATCAAAGAATCTATGTGCAAACCACATCTCATTAAAATTACTTTCACTTTCAGGATTAAGAACAAAGTTGAAAGTAGAAACCATGGAAATAAAAAGCTACGGTGGAGACTAGACACTAGCTTTAAGTCTTCTCAGAGCCCACTTGTGCTTTTTAATTTTTACATAAAAGAAGCAGAATAGTTTATTATCAATATAAACAGAGCAGTGTGCTAACTCACCTTTCCTAAGGTTTTATAGTCTGCAATGCACTTTAAGAATAGTTTTATTGAGCCATAATTCACATATCGTAAAATTCACCCTTTTAAAGTGTTATTTGTACTTGTTTTATAACCCGCTCTACAAACCTTGGCTCCTCCGGTAGGTGACAAGAAGCAAGTTAAAGGGGTTTGGAGAGAACAAAAGGCAGGTTGGTAGGTAGGGACAAGATGACACTCACAGTAAACGAGAGACAAAACCCAGAAGAGAAGCACAGAGAGCGAGCAGAAAACTGCTCGTTACATAGACGCTTTTGGCTTACTGGAAACCCTTCTCTAAGATGCTTCAGAACGCCACAGGAAGATGACTGCGTACAACCTAGTACAACACTATTCACGAGGATGCCCTTGAGTTTCAGGGAAAGGCTGCGGTGCCCAGTGCGCTCTGATGTAAAAGGCAGGGATACCTGCGATCGATCCATTAGCGCGTGTTTCGCGCAGTGACAGCAGCAGCTTAAAAGGAAGTTTTAGGTGTTTTAAGGAGCACGTCTCCGGCTCTCTGTACAGTGAGTCCATCGGGGCGGGGGGACCCCAGGTCACTGATGTTTTATGGGGTGGGCTGTGTGGTGTGACTCCAGGGACAGGATATGCACTCGGCTCTGGCACAAGCGACGGTGTGTCCAGGCCTCTGGACCATGTCTTTCTCTTACGAACAGTGCCCGTGTCTTATATTTTTAGGCCTGGCTATCTGGCCCAACCATAAAACCCGAATCTTTTTGGACGGCAATCAGAGCAGTTCTGCCTCTGGGATGCGAAACAAACGCTGGGAGAGTTTTCCGTCACATTTTTCTCCTGGGGGAGGGGAGGCAAAACCCAACAAAACAAAACAGAAAATCCCTCTGGAACTCACTTGGTCCTCTGACTTCCATTTGTGACAGGGGGATGTCAGGATGCCACTGTGGGGTTGGTTGGATAAAGTATGTTCCTTCCTTCCTTCCTTCCTTCCTTCCTTCCTTCCTTCCTTCCTTCCTTCCTCCCTCCCTTCCTTCCTTCCTCCCTCCTTCTCTCCCTCCCTTCCTCCTCTTTCTCTTTCTTTTGTTCTTCTCTTCTTCTTCCTCCTCCTCTTCTTCTTCTCCCCCCCACCCTTTTGAGGCAAAGTCTCTCTGTGTAGCCCAGGCTGGCCTCACTCAGACATGTGACCATCATACCCGTGGCCGTATGCCTCGGCATCTGACAGCTGGCGCTGCAGGTATGCATGTCTACCATGCCCCGGTGATACGATCTCCAGCTTCGGTCTGTGAGGGCCTGTGCTCTCAGGGTTAGGCCAGCCACATGGTGACCCTCACTGTCCTCACCTGAAATCGGCACTTGCAAGTTCCAACTTTGATTCTCTCCGAGATGACGAAGCTTCAGCCCAGAGACATAACTGGCGGTGAGTAAGAGCTGGAGACGGTGGAGTTTGAGAGTGAGTGTTTCGGTTCCAGGAATTAAATGAGATAATACCCACAAAAGAACATTGCAAGGTTCATATCTATAAAGACTTTTAGAAATACATGACGTAATGAGCAAATTATGTTATAAACATAGAATACCATTTCTGGGGTTATTTTATAGGACCACATTAGAATCTACCTCCTAAATCCAATCTTTTGCTGGTGTCCCCTTACCAGGCCCTAGTTATGACTGGGTAGGGTCTCTCATTGCTTTCCTAACTATGCTGGGCCATGGGCAGTCTGGAATACAGGCTCCTGGAGATGCCATGCTGGATTTGTTTGTGAAGAGCTATGGCCTGCTTGATCATTTGTGTCGACCCGAACCTTCACGAGGGAGAATTTTTTCTCCTTGAATCCTTGGTTAAGGCAGGATACAATTATCCTCTCTCCACCACTTGAACATGTGGCCTCTTTGTAACATCAATATGACACGAACGATACCCCCTAGATTTTTTTTTTTTGGTTTTTTTTTTCCCTTCGAGACAGGGTTTCTCTGTGTAGTCCTGGCTGTCCTGGAACTCACTCTGTAGACCAGGCTGGTCTCGAACTCAGAAATCCGACGGCCTCTGCCTCCCAAGTGCTGGAATTACAGGCGTGTGCCACCACGCCCGGCTTTACCCCCTAGATTTTTAATGGCTGCTATTCTGTCCCTGACCTATACGCCTTCTTTCTGGGGCACAGTGCCCCGGGGCTCTTACCTGGAAGCACTGTGTGATGCGGTCCTCTGAAGGTGGCTTGACTAGTTTTAGGATTTATGAATATCTTATTTTACCACCATATGGTCCCTTTAATGCCTATTTCTATTTGTCTGTTTGCATAAGGTCTGTTTACATGAATACATAATAAAAATAAAAAGCTGAGGTTTCTTCTGGCTACTTCCTGCTTCCTTCTAATGGTTGGTTCTGGTCATCCTGGCCCCGTGTCTTGACTCAGCGTCAGAGCATTTCTGAGTTATCCAAGTTTATCCGGCTTGTAAACAGAAATGACTTTTCCCCTCACTGTATTTCCCACAATGCCCCTGACTCCCAGCACGGCTTTTTGTGCAGTTTCAGAGCCAAGGCGTCTGCCGTCAGAGGCATGCTTTCGTCTCTTCTTCTGGTCTCTCTTGACTTGCACTAATTAAAACTTCTTATTATATTAGCCCCACACCAGCACCACCCTTATAAGCCTCAGGCATAACAGATTATTTTCTGACCGCCGTCGCCCATTTCTGAAGCAACGCCATCTTGAAAGGATTCCACCAGGTCTTCAGCCTTGCCATTTCCTTTCCACACCCACTGGCTGCAAGCTCTGTCTCAGCCTTCCTTCGGCACAGTTGTTCTTTTTTTCAGACAAAAGTTAGAAAGGACTAGTGGTAAGCCCCCAGCTGGAACCCAGGATGAAGAAAACAAGATACCCAGGGTGATAGTGCTTCCTTCTCTCTAATCAATAATTCATCTTTAACCAGTGTGCTTGAGGAAATTAAGACTTGGCTTTAAGTAGTTCCTTTGCAAGAACAGAAAACGAGCAGAATTCTAAAACAAAACACAATTTGGGATACAGAGCACACAAGACGAGGGCGTCTCGCTGATGGAAGGCTGTGCCAACGCATGATTCTGGGCGATTGCTTTTGCGAGAGGCAAGGCATGGCTGGTGTTTCGTTTTCAAATGTGTGGACATTACATAAACATGGCGGCTGTAGCATTTGACCCGCCTGTGTGAGTGGGAGTGAGCATTTTACAGCGTTTGAATCCTGGGCCTTAATGGATTAGCAAACAATAGCAAAGCAGCAAGCTTCTTCTATCATGAGTTGAAATGCCTAGCAAACAAGCCGTTACCCACACACATGTAGGCATGTCTCATCTTCCTGGGCAGAGGCTTGCCATGAGCAGAAACTCCAACTGACTCACCAGCTTCGAATGTCCAAGGTGCCCTTAGATGGGACTTACATACTCTGCTTCACCCTTCAAAATGCATCTGTTGCCGTCAGGGTCTTCTCGTTTCTTTCTCCACCTCTGATTTTGCTCTCATCCTGCCCGAAACTCTAAGTCTACGTGGCGTGCTCCAAATCCTTCTCGCTGTTTTATCTAGACCCCTAAACTTCCCGTGTTCATTTGCTCATGGAGGCAAATTCCCTTCACTTAAAACACACACACACACACACACACACACACACACACACACACACACACACTCACTGAGCCTCCCTAATCTGAAATCTGAAATGTTCCCAAATCCAAATCTTCCTGAACATGACTATGACGGCCCAAGTAGAAAATTGGGTACCTAACCTTTTATCATGGACCCTAGTAAAGCCCACGCCACACAAACTAAAATATTGTATATAATTCCTGGAGACATCATGTATATCTATAATATCAAGTGTGTGTGTGTGTGTGTGTGTGTGTGTGTGTGTGTGTGCAAGTGATCATGCAAGTGTGAATACATCAATGAATTAGAATTGCACTCCAACTCTTAAGATATTTCATTTGGAAATTTCATTTGAAATTTGCATAGCCCAAAATGCAAGATGACCTGACTCTTAACCACTTCAGGTCACAAGCATTTCAGATAAGGCACATACAACCAACGCATGCAATTTTATAAGACTTTTGTCAGGTTTTGGTGGATTTACTTTATTCTCTCCCTTTGTCTGTCTCTCTGTCTCATTTTGTGCCTGGTGTTCCAAGAAGCATACATGCACCGCATCTTAAACAAAATGTTCATTATGAAGTAGTCTTGCCACTTTATAGTAAAAGAGTCCCCCCCCGCCCCTCCCCCCCCCCCCCGTTGTGAATATAGTGAAGAGCCAGAGTTTGAAGTGCAGGAAATACCTAGAAGAGAATGTAACCCAACAGGGGATGGAGAGATGGAGGGCACTTAGCTTAGGCTTAGCTGCACCCTTCTTCCCAGAGTGCTCCCTGAGGACAGCTGTGACTCCAACCTACAGTTTTGAAAGAGCAGATGCCCCATGGCTCAGTGCAGAGCAGGCTCCGCCCCTCTGTGCAGAGTAGGCCCCGCCCCTCTTGTCCCCAGCAGTATTAAAAGTCATTTCTGAAAAAACAAATGCAGATTAAATTTCATGGTAGGAAGAAGATTAATTAATCATGCTTCAATTGACATTTCTGCCTCCGAGGATAAAGGTTTCTTTAATTATGTCTTCTTCAGGAAGTATTTGCCAAGACTGGCTCTTGTTTACGCAATAGCAGGTTTGAAGACCAGCAGTCTCTTTTGATGACCATAAGAATGGCAAGGCAAGTTATTTAAATATCACTGAAAGAGAAGGGAAACTCAAGTTTAGGAGTAGAGACTCTTGTGGCAACAGCCTTTGGACTGTTCTTCCCAGGTACAAGTGTGCCATTGTCCAACTGAAGTGTTTTGCACACTTCCTTGCATGTAAACACTCAAGTATCCCCCTTATGGCTACGATATTCACTAGCCACGGGGTCCTGTGTGAGCTCTAGTTTAGGATTTCATTTGAGGAAGGGGATTTCTCATATGGAAAAAGTATCTATGTCACAACTTACATGTCTTGAGTTTTAAGTAGTCTTTACTACGGAGGACACATTTCTAATACATTGGTCGACCTGCCTTTTTCTCAGTTAATCCAGTATTTTTTTTTTTTTTTTTTTTTTTTTTTTTTTGGTTTTTCGAGACAGGGTTTCTCTGTGCAGCCTTGGCTGTCCTGGAACTCACTTTGTAGACCAGGCTGGCCTCGAACTCAGAAAACCGCCTGCCTTTGCCTCCCAAGTACTGGGATTAAAGGCGTGCGCCACCACGCCCGGCAATCCAGTATTTTAAGACCTATCTACCATTCATATATATATGCCTAGAAATAGGTTTGAAGCAAAAGGGTATTTTTTGTCATTTCAAAGGCATTCCCTCTTCTTCCCTTGAGCGAATTGGATTGTCTAACATATAGGTGTGGTCTCACCAGCCTTATCTTTTCTTTGTCTTGACTTAGCTATTTGTTCTGTAGATCTTAACAAGTGAGATTAATGTTTACCAAATTTATCCATTGTCTTTTATGAATCTGCTAAGAATATGGCCCATTTACTGCAAAAGCTGCATACAAGACGATATGCTTATGTTACGCTCAATTCTCCACTGTTTGTTCCATGTACAGATATACCTGAGGCACCACAGCTCATTCCAAATGCCTTTTCAAACACAAGTTTGATAAAGAAATATATACATATTTTAAATATAAAGTGAACTAGAAACATAAAATCAACCCTTCAAACTTTCAAGTATTGTTGTTTAGAGCTGATTGGCAGGAATTGCTGGACTTGTCTGACTTATTTCCTAAGATTTTTTCATTAGTCATCATTGGCTTTCTCTTTTGCTTTTATCTTGGCGTCATTCTATAGTTCATCAAAGGAAAATATTATTTAAATAGATATACAAGGACATATCTATACATACATACATACATACATACACACACGTACACAGCATAGAGGAAAGAGGGATGCTGTAAGTGGCAAAGAAGTCTAAAGGGATGGGGTGGTGTGAAAGGAAGACAAAATATGCAGAGCATGCTTAAATAAATATGTTCATGTGTGTGCTTGTGTGTGTGTGTGTGTGCGCGCGCGCGCGCGCGCGTGTGTCTGTGTGTGTGTGTGTGTGTGTGTGTGTGTGTGTGCAGAAGGGAACTATTTGGCAGAAGGAAGGGAACTTACAAAAGCTGAAGAGGAGAGACTGGGGAAGACAGAAGTTTAAATAAAAGCAAAATACAATGATGCATACATATGAGAACCACATAATGAAACACTCTTTTTTTGTATTTAAAAAACTTACTTATTTACTTTAAATCCAATATCAGCCCCTGCTTCCTCCCAGTGTTCTGTCACGCAGACCCTGCTCTCATTCCTCACTCGCTCCTCTTCTCCTTAGTGAAGGGGCAGCCCCCTGGCTATCACCCACTCTGGCACATCAACTCACTGAAGAACTAGGTACATCCTCTCCCACTGAGGCCAGACAAGGCGGTCCAGTTAGGAGAATGGAATCCATAGGCAGGCAACAGATTTAGGAATAGACCCTGCTCCAGTTGTCGGAGGACCCAAATGAAGAGCAAGCAGTGCATCTGCTACATATGTGTAGGGATGGGGCGGGAGAGGTCCAGCCCATGCTTGCTTCTTGGTTGGTGGTTCAGTCTCTTTGGGAGGCCCCAGTGATCCAGGTTAGTTGACTCTGTTGGTCTTCCTGTGGAGTCCCTGTCCTCTTTGGGCCCCTCAGTCAGGTGTAGGGAAAGCACGGGAGAGAGAACAGAAATCAGTGGGGTGGGAGTGGGGGGCAGTGGGGAAGCATTTCTAGGATGTGTCAGAGACCTGGGACAGAGGGAGGCCCCAGGGTGTCTATAACGGGTGACTCTAGCTGAAACTCCTGTAAGATTTGCAGGGACAAAGATAGAGAAGAAACTGAGGGAATGGCCAGCTAATGACTGGTCCAAGTTGAGACCCATCTCATGGGCAAGAACCAATCCTTGACACTATTAATAATACTCTGTTATGCTTGCAGACAGGAGCAGAGCATAACTGTCCCCTGAGAGGCTCCACCCAGCAGCCGATGGAAACAGATGCAGAGACCCACAGCCAAGCGTTAGATGGAGCTCGGGGAGTCTTGTGGGAAACCCATTATTTTCATGTGAATTATTTTTTTAAAAAATAAAATTTTAAAGTAAAAGTAAATGATACGAAATGATTTGGGGATAACAGATGGCAGAATAAGAAATTAACAAAATGAAAATAAACTAAGGTGTGGTCCTGCATGCCATCCAATTACACAGGAATGCTCTTGAGTGGAATTCTTAACTTCTCTGGAAAGAGCCAGGGCACAGTACTAAGAAAACACAGGCATAGTTTGTTGAGTAAGTCACCAATTCAGCTCGAGGTGGTGACCCTGTATCTCACATTTACCCATCTGTCTACCATTATTCCTTCAAGATGACTAAAAGCTTCCATGACCAAAGATATTTATGATACAAATTCTCAAACACATAGCAAATACGGTTTTAGGCTCTTTCTACCCTATACCAGACGTCTCAGTTACTGTTTTATTGCTGTGAGGGGAACACCATGGCCAAGGTAACTCTTGTAAAAGAAAACGCTTAACTGGGGACTTGCTTATAGTTTCAGAGGTTTATCATGGTGGTAAGAAGCATGGCACTGGAGCAGCAGCTAAGAGCTGCACATCCTAAGACACAGGCAAGAGGAGAGAGAAAGACCTATATCTATATCTATATCTATATCTAATCTATATCTACATCTATATCTACATCTATATCTGTATCTATATCACCTACATCTAATCTATATCTAAATCTATATCAAAATCTATATCTAAATCAATATCTAAATCTATATCTAAACCTATATCTAAACCTATATCTAAATCTATATCTAAACCTATATCTATATCTAAATCTATATCTATATCTCAAAAAAGACCTATAATTTCACCACTCAAGGGAAGCAACAATGGCAGCTATATTTACCTAGAGAGACTTCGTGGGGGTGGGGGGCAGATAGGGGGTGCGGAGGACTATTATTCTTAATCTCTTTTGCTTAAGAAGTATTTTATTTTTGAATTACAGGTATATGTGTATATGAATGTGGGGATGTGAGAAAAAATGCAGGCGCCGAGGCAGCTAGAAGAGGCCATCTAGTCACACGGAGCTAGAGTTACAGGCACTTGTGAAGCACCTGATGCAGGTGCTGGGTACCGAACTCAGATCCTCTCCCAGAGTAGCTCCCCTAACAGCTGAGCCATCCATTTCATTCTTGTTGCTTTCTATGTTGAGGAAGAACCAGTCATCCCAACACCCCCAGCTCCTTATCCTTCCTTCATTGACTACTGGGTAGAATGTTACCAGCCTGGTAAGTTTGGAAGAAGTAAGCGTGAGTAGTTACCAGTTCCTACTCTGTCTGTGCTTGTCCCCAGGACCTGTGCCCCACAGTCACGCTGCAAGCTCAGTGTTAGTTAGGTTAATGGGAAGCCATGAAGTGGTGAGGAATTTAAATATGGCTGACCAGAATTATTTGTTGCTTAGCCTTGTCAGCGATGAATATGGCGGTTTGAGTCTTGAATCTTCTCTGTCCTTCTCCTGAGGGTTGCCTCTAACCTGTCTAGACCTTAGGAGAACAGAGAATTATGTCTTCTTGGTGTGTGTGTGTGTGTGTGTGTGTGTGTGTGTGTGTGTGCACATGCGCCAATGTGCATGTTTGTAGGCACACATGCAGAGGCTAGAGGTTTCTCCTGGAATCCTTTCTGCTAAGCTTGCTGGTCAGCCACCGAGCTCTGGAGTTCAACCTGTGTGTGCCAGGTAGAACTCTCTAATGCTGGAGTTACTGGCAAGCACAGGCAGACTTGTGTTTTTACCTGGGTGCTGAGGCTTCGAGCTCAACTCCTCATGCTGGCGGTATGCTCTCACCTGCTGAGCAGTCTCCTCAAACTCTCTCTCTATTCTACTCTTCCAAGTCTCTCTTTCTAACTTACTTTTTTTGTTGTTGTTGTTGTTTTTTAAACAGGCTGGCATGTTTGATGGGTGGAGCCAAGGACTAGCAACTCTCCTTGGAAATGTCATTGCACTGGGGAATGGAATCTCGACCAATGGGGAGAGCAGAACTGGCCAAGTAGCGGAGTGTGTGATCCCTGCCCAAGCCTTTTATTGAGTTTCAGCTTTCACAGTGAGGGAAGTGAAGGCCAAACTTCAGAGCTGCTGCCAGTCCCTGGGCCAAGCAGAGCTGCTTTGGGGCTTTACTGACAAAGTGTGCCACGGACCTTGAGGGGGAGACATTCTCCAACCTCAGAAGCAAAGCCAGTGATAGTTTTGGCTTTCCAAAAATTGGAAGTGAATCACCGGGGTAGGTGAGGGAGTTTTGACCGCAAGCAGTTGTGAGCTTGGCATTTCAGTTACAGGATGTGAACAAGTGGACCATGGCAAGAAGAACCAAGATGTTGGGTTGGACCACTGCAGGGCTATCAAAGACACCTCTTGGAAACCTCCTTAAATGGCAGCTGCTGGGAGAGACAGAGTCAGTTCTGTTAAAGGGAAGCCCCTGGTAACTGGACCAAACTGCAGCAGAAGGCCACACATCTACCTCATGGTCCCAGAAATTTGTTGTTATTGTTGTTGTTGTTGTTGTTGTTGTTTTGTATCCTTGAAAGCTGATACACTTGTACTCAGGAACTCCTTCCTCAGTTGTCGCTGCCTTGGTTGTCAGGGTAACCCCTCTGTGGGTTGGGCAGCATTGCCGCTCCCCGACTCCCCACCCCCACTGCTCCTGTCCAGTTTCCCATTGTCTGTGGCTGACTAGGCTCCACATGGACCAGAGCTACGAAGTATAATGTCGAAATGAAAACAGTCCTTTCCTCCATGTGACTTGCCTTCTCGACAAGGGTCCCTTGGGGGCCCAGACGGTGGCAGAGTTCCTAAGATACATCTATTGGTTTCCCTGCCAATAGTTGGTTATTTATTTATTTATTTATTTATTTATTTATTTATTACCATTGCAGTTTAAATGTAACATTTCTTCAACCATGTCCTCCTGATTTCTTTCTCTTGATTGGTCAAGTTTGTTGGCTTCGATTTCTACTATGTGTTTTTATTTGATTCACTGAGGGTTTTGTTTTGTTTGTTTTTTTTCCATTTTTCCTGGTTGAGGTCGCGACCAGTTCCAGATACTCACCTTTGCTCTGCCTTAGCATTCTTCTACCCACCCAAGGCTAACCTTGACACGCCTGGGCTTCTACTCTCTCTGAGAATAAGATGCCTGCTGAGACACTGTTGGCCCTCACCATGCTTCTCTCGCACCCACGACACACACGGCCACCTCCACCACCTTATCAGGTCTGCACACACCTTGCTCCTTCCAAACCTTTGTGTTGAACACAGCGTAAGTTTTCTTGCAGCCGATGCTACTGCTGAGACAGCTCAGCGATTCCCGAGTCCCCTGCAGTCAGTGTCACATGCTAACAGGATGTCCTGGCTATAATGAACTGTCTAGTATTTTATTTGCATTATATCTGTATGTATATCTACACAGGCCATTCTTTTGAGGTATAAGTGTCTATGTCTAAAGGACATGCACATTCTAGAGGGGTTTGATACACATGGACACATTGGAAAATACACAGCAGTAGACTGGGCTGCTGTTAATACAGCACATCGACTTGAGGTCCTTTTGTCTCTGAGCTGAAGTGTTCTAGTGCACAGGAGTCCCCCTGGGCTTGGAGACTAGGAGCTCCTCTTTTCCTCTTCTTAGGAGTTACGTACTCTTAGGGAAGTTAACAGTCCTGCTTCATCTTGCTGAAACCCCGAAACCATCATTTGTGAAAGCCGAGTGCAGACTTTGCCTGCCCACTTCACGGAACGGCTGCAGGGATCGACCGAGATACGAGAGCGCTTTGAGTGCGCCAACAGCCTGGCCAGCATCAGGACCTTTCATCACCCTAGGACGGTTGTGCTCTCGTGGTTCATGCTCCCTTATGAGTTCTTTGTTCTCCATCAACACATTGAGCCAGGGATAAGCACAGATGCACAATGCCCCCCTACTGTGTCTCAGGCAGACTCTGAGATGGGCAGGGGCAAGGCTTGTGGGGAACAGAACTGGAGCAGGCCAGGGGCTGCTAGCATGCCACTCTGGCAGGGTAATCAAATACTAATTCGTTTCTGGCATTGACAGGCACCCCTACCATTTGTGGACCTTCTCCCTGCTGTCTCATGGAAGAAGGCGCCTTTGGGTAAAGACTGACTGAAGAGGATTACCGTTCTGTCGGCCAGGGAGCAAGCATTCTCAAAGCAGTCAGCAGGTGGGCCAAGGGAAGCTCTTTACCTCCTTTCCTTCCTCCCTCCTTCCCTCCCTCCTTCCCTCCCTCTCTTCCTGTCTTCCTTCTCCATTTTGCAAGAGCCCAGCTTAACGAACTAGCTTAGTGGCATGCATTTTAAGTGAGACATTCTATGAAACATTAAACAGGATGGACCACGTGGATTGCTTTTGGTGTTGGGTTTTGGTGCCCACATTTGTCTCACTTAAGCTCACTCTGAGAGTGGGAAGGGAGATGTGATGGGAGGAGGGAAGGAGGGAGGGAGGGAGGGAGGGAGGGAGAGAGAGAGAGAGAGAGAGAGAGAGAGAGAGAATAGAATAGAATGGAAAGCGCTGTAGGCATCACAGAGAGTCCATTATCTCAAAAATTAATTATTCCCTTTTAGAAAGTCCCTGCAGCAAGGCTGGGGACAGAGAACAGATGTGGCTCTTAGTCAAGAATACTTAGAACCCAAACCAGAAATTCAGCTACGGGAATAGCTGTCAGCCAGGACGAAAGGCCATGTTGGCATGGTTGGTGCTGAGCAATAGTGTCTAGCCCCTCGAAATGCAAATGCTGTTGTTTGCAGTACAAAAGCTCCGGTTTTCCCTTCAACAGAGCGTGTACTATTAAAATAGCATGTCCTGTGTGGAATTGCCACACATTCTTTCCATTTTTTCCCCCTTGTGTGAGTCAGAGTGCACATTCTCGACAAGGCCGAAAAGAAAGCCATCTAATTTACATGGGCACAGAGGACCCACATCTGGATGAAGTTAACCCGAGTGGGAATTACTTGCAACGTTTAAATATAGGCGAGCAGAGCCTCCTTGTTTTGACCATATGAGGCGTTCACATATACTTCCATGAAAGCCAAACCTGAAAGTCTACTTCTTATTAAAAGGAGCCCATGCTCACTCTAGCCTTACAGAACTGACCCAAACCTAGAGACTGACTGTGAGCGGTAAGACATCACTAGACTCTCATCAGCCCCCAATGTCTGAAGTGAGATAGCACCATCAAAGGAACACTACATTCCCCCATGTTTGTGCCAAGATGCTAGTGGGATCTGAGATCTGTCCCATCTGGAAATCCCAAGAACGGCAGTGAGCCGCAGATGCTGGCCAAGCTGGATGGAAACCCTTGAGAGCGCCAAGTCCCCGCTGGATAGATCCTGTAGGCTTTAAGGCTAGCATTGGCAGACGTGTCCAGTTTAAGTCGGTATAGGGAGAGAAAATATGGACAGTGGAGAGCAGCCATTGGGAAGGATAATATGAACAGTTGATGTACAGGATGAGGAGATGAGGGGAAGCCAGGTGACTGCCTTCGGAAGCTAGGGTTCATCGATCCCTGTTGCTGACATCTAAATCAAAACTGTACTGATCATCTAGACAGTGTCATTGATAAAGGTGACATTCTTATCATAGAACTTAGTGCGGAAAGTGGTAGACAAATAGGAACGATTATCTTGTTAGAGGCTAAAGAGTCTGAAAAAGTTACTTTGTGACTCATTTTAGAAGTGTCAGGACAACATTTAACTCTGTGCTCCTGTGAATTCTCTACCTCTTACATGCTCCGTTCTGCCAAGTGACATTTACTAGGATTTTGGGCATTTGGCCTTGACTTCCTTCTCTGGGCTGCCGGACTGTGTTCTGAAGAAACACAACAATACCGTCTTTGCTATTGGCTCCATCTGAATTCCTTTCAGGGTGGGTATCTGTCTTTACTTAGGAGAAGTACATCTGCTAAGCTGCTAATCATGGGAACAGGCCTCCTAAGCATGGGCTAACAGACAGGCAGCGGGCAACCCCGCCACACTTTGAATGTAGGTTAAAAAGGGACGCTGTGTGAAGGAGAAAACAGGCACTGAGGGAAGGCTTATGATGGGTCTCAGCACGTGAGTGGTTGGACAGGAAAAGGCTCCCAACACCACATGCTCACTCGTCAGTCTGAAGCTTCTTTCACGGCTATGCTGGGCATCTTGTCTCTCCACGGCCATGAGTCCAGTTAAAGTCCTTCTAGAGAGATGTGAGTTTCCTTGCGTTTCTTGGCTCCTAGGGACTTGATGGAGTTTTACTTTGGAGTTGAGGAATTAGTGACTTGGGAGATCATGTATTAGCTAAAGGAATAGGAATTTTTACAGAAGAGGGCTCTTAAGCAATTGCCAACCATTAATTCTCCCCTACCCACAACAGAAATGTTCAGTTCTGCTCTTTCTGGGAAGGTTGCTGTTCAGGTACATGTGAACATGTAAGTTTAGATAACTCAAGGCACTGTAAAACACGACACCTACTATTTTCAGCTTGTACCTTAAAGTAAAAGAACATGCATTTCTCTGCCAGTCTGCCCATTTTCCCTGGGTAATAAATAATGCAAGAAATAGCGTAGTTACCTTGGACCTAAACGTGGTCATCAAGGCCGAGGGGGCTAGACTCTCCTTAGCAGATTTCTAACATTGGGAGTGCTAAAAGAGAGAAAAACAAAATTTAAGACACTACAAGTTTCTAAACTACATTTTTTTGTAACCTCAAGAAGACAAACATTCATAAGCAATTACTGACACAGCACAGAAGTGCCACAGCCTGTGAGACACACCCTCGTCTCACAGTTGTTGAGGAATGAAAAATTCGTGTCCTACAATCAAGAAAAATCAAGATAAATTATCTTTTTCCTTTTTATTGAAAAATAGTCTTTTTTCATATAATATATGCCAATTACAGTTTTCCCTGCTCCAAATCCTCCCATTTCCCCACCCCACTTCCATCTGGACCCCCATTCTTTCTGTTTCTCAATAGAAAGCAAACAAGCATCTAAGGAACAATAATAAAATAAAATAGAGAAGTTGTCTTTTTAAAGAGATTGTTTATTGATTTTTGTATGTTTGTGTATGTGCCTCTCTGAGTGTATGAGAATGCGTGTGTGCAGATGATTATGTACAGAGTCCGGGAAAGGGACACAAACTATCTTATTATTCACTGCTAACTACTCTGAGCAGGGTCTCTCCCTGACCCTGGGGTCTATGTTTCCTCATCTAGATTAAAATTTAAAACCTCCGCTGATCCTCCTATCTTAGCCCCAGTTGAAGCTCGAGTCACAGGGCTATGCACAATGTCCAGTTTGTTACAGTTTGCTGCTGGAATCCCAAACTCCACTCTCATGATTGTTGTCCTGCGTGGATTCCATCCATTTGACCCAAATTAGAGTTATCCGGGAAGAGAACTCTCAGTTGAGAAAATATCTCCATGAGGTCACCGTAGTCAAGTCTGTGGGGCTTTTTCTTGATAATGATGGATGTGGGAGGGCCCAGCTCACTGGTGGTGGTGACAGCCTTGGGCATTTATGTGGTCCTAGGTGGTATAAGGATGTAGGCTGAGCAAATCATGAAGAGCAAGCCAGGAGGCCATGCTCCTCCTCAGCATGGGTGCCTGCTTCAGGTTCCTGTACTGAGTTCCTGCCCTGGATCCTCTGCATGAAGAACTATGAGCTGTGAGGGGAAACAAGGCCTTTTCTTCTTGAGTTGCTGTGCTCACGGCATTTATCACAGTAATAGACACTTAACTAAGACAGTTGCGAAGCACTGAATTGCCAGAGTCTCTCCAGACCCATAAATTATCTTGTTTAAGTCATCTTGCTTTGTGTCTTGTCAACACGGGCGGCCGATGGCATTTCCTGCTCAACAGAGAATGCTTTAGGAGTGGGGTCTCACCACAATGAAATGCAAAATAAAGGGTAGAGTTGACTGGGTGGGTCTTAAGAAGTTGATTGGGTCAATGTGGTGGACCAGAAAGCTGGTATTCTTGCTCTGTTTTGGAAAAAAAAAAAACTCAGAAAAAATGTTATTTATTAAAACTTTGAAAGATAGACTGCATGACACTAGACCTAAAGACTTTAGTGAAACCGGCTGGATAAATTCAGAATATTCTGAATACTTCTTGCTATTCTTAGCTGATGACCTTGAGCTATCGTAAAAGGTAACTCTGACTCTAAGGGGGCCACATTAGCCTATGGTGTTGTAATAGCCCCAAGACTTTGCCATCACGTCCCCTAAAGCCTGTGAGTCCAGATAATGAGAGTTGAACCTGGAGCGAAAATCAGATTAGGAATGAAACTATTCCATAAAACTTGCTGTTTCAGAAGGTACGAAGAATGTTGGCAATGAAAAAGAAGAAGGGGGGTGAGGAATAAAGGTAGGTGTGAAGACAGGTGTGTAGCACCCTCATAGAAGCAGGGGGAGGGAGGATGAGATAGACTGTTTAAGGGGGGTTGGGGGGCAAACCGGGAAAAGAGATAACCTTTGAAATGTAAATAAAGAAAATATCCATTTTTTTAAAAGGCAGGGGTGGGGGTGGGGAGACCAATCAGAAAGCAACTTTGGGCATTGGAGAGATGACTCAGTGGTTAAGAACACTTTCTGCTCTTTCAGAAGACCTGAATTCACCCTAGCATTCGCATTGGTGGCTCACAAGTGTTTACAACTTCAGCCTCAGGAGATACCATACCCTTTTCTGGCCCCCAAAGGCACCTGTACGCACGTGTGCACACAAACTCACACACATGAAAAATAACTCTTTAAGAAAGGACAAGATCACACTCAGAGTGGTGTGGCTGTCGACAAAACGCAAGGCTGGTCGTATGAGGTCTTTAGCCACGCTTGTGTCTACACAGATGGGAACAACTGGAACTAAATAGTCAGAAACCCCCCCCCCCCCCCAAAAAATATTTTTCTTTTGGAGAAATTTAATTGTCAATGAAACCACAATTCTTCTTTCTAAAAGCCTGTAACTCTTCCACATCTAAAAATACTCCCCCCACCCCCGCAAATATGCCCCAAGCAAGAAGAAAGTTGCAAAAGCCATGTTGGTTCCGGGAGGATGTGTAAAGGGAAAGGAAGATCTTAGAGGGATCGAGTCAAGGCCCAGCGGTGGCAGCAGGGATGGTCTGCGCAGTGGTGGAAATGCACGTGGTGGATGACGGATGACGGCAGGTGCTAGCAGACGGAGTGCACGTGGTATAGTAGTGGCTCAGGCGGTGATGGCGATGGCTTGGGTTCTCCGGCAGCAGTGGCTTCAGGGTCGGTCGTGCGGCGTGCAGGATGGAGACCGCTGGTCACCTGGGTCCACAGCTCCCCTGCGTAGCAATCACCCAATGTTGGGATCGGCAGGCAGTGGCTCCAGAAAGACCACACCAGGCCAAACAGTTCCACGTGAGGTTTATTGAGAAGGGAAAGGGCAAAGATGGCGGTGGAAAGAGAAGAAGGGAAGGGAGAGATAGAGGGGTGTTCCTCTTATATATACATGGATGGTGATATGTCACAGGCAAAGGTGAGCCCAATGGATTCTGGGAATATGGTGGCCAGTTGTCTTGGCAGCAGGTCCCGGTACCAACAGTAGGGGACTTTGTTGACTGGTATGGGCACATTATTGCTATGATTTTCTTTCTTCTTTCCTACTTTGTGGCCTGATTATTTATTTTGTTTGCTCAAGTTAGCAGAAATGTAATAGGCTTTGCTAAGGGCATTTTCGTATCTATCTGCCATTGTATGATATCCTCACACATCTCGCTTCCCTAATACCTTTTTCTTTCTTTTTTTTGGTTGTTGGTCCTTTCCTCATAAATGTCCCCCTTCAGTTTCTATTTACGAGAATCCCATTTGTCCTCTTTTTCCCCCCTCTCCTCATCTCTTCAGACCCTTCGCCCTTTGGCTACATTAATTTCTATCAATACTCTGCATATGAGGAAAAACGTACAGTATTTGTTGGTCTCAATGTGGTCTATTTCATTTACACATGATTATCATTGGTCCTACCCATTTTTTTTTTAAATAAATGTCACAATTTCATTCTTCTTTCAGGATGAATAAAATCCCAGTGGTGTATATGTAACATACTATCATTTTGTTGTCTTTGATCATTTATCTCCTGATGGGCACATAGGCTGGTTCCATTTCATAGCTACTGTCACTGTTTTAACAATAACCATGGATGGGCAAATGTTTCAGTGTTTGTTGACTTAGAGTCCTTTGAGAATGTACCAGGGAGTGGTATATCTGAATCATATGATGTGTATATTGAGGAGCCTCTACGTAAACTTCCATAGAGATGGCATAGATTTTTACCCCTCTCAGTACACCACCATTCTACAAAAAGCCATTTATAGATTCAATGCAATCCCAATCAAAAATCCCCATTCAAATTTTCAAAGAGATAGAAAAAAAACTATCTTAAAATTCATATGAAATTCCAAAGACCAGAAGAGCCAAAATGATTCTGAGCGGAAAAAACAATGTAGGAGGAATTACCATTCCACATTTCCAGATGTATTACAGAGCCATGGAAAACAAAAGGAAACAAAACACCAAAAAAACATTGCAATGGGTTCTATCTATCATCTATCTATCTATCTATCTATCTATCTATCTATCCATCTATCTACCTATCTATCTACACAAATGGAACAAAATCAAAGACCCAAACATTATTATACATAACTTCATCTATTTAATATTTGATATACTCTGTAGAAAAGAAAACATTAGCAAATGGTTCTGGGAGAACTCAAAATCCACATGTAGAAGAAGGAAAATAGACCCATATCTATTACCCTCCACGAAAATTAAGTCCAAATGTGTCAAACACCTAAACGTGAAACCACAATCAGAATACTTATGATCCTATAAGAAAAATGTGCATAGTACCCTCCATGGTACAGGTGCAGGAAAGGACTTTCTGAATGGTACTCCCTTTGCTCAAAAATTAGGGTCAACAATTGACAAGTGGTAGCTCTTAAAACTGAAACGCTTCTTCAGAGATGAGAAACAGCCAATGGACAAAGAGGAAGTCCACAGAATGAGAGCAAGTGTTTGGCAGCTATATATATGACAGAGAATTAGTATACAGATTAGAAAAAGAAATCCCCAAACAGAGGGCTGAAAGTATAACAAAAATACGCCAACCCATTTACAAAATGGACTCGGGATCTGAATTGAGAGAAAAAATAAAAATGGGTAAGAAATATCTCAAAAATTCATCACTTCTGGTACTTAGGGAAATGTATACAAGAACAACTTGGAGATTCCATTTTATTCCAGTCAAATTAGCAAAGATTAAAACAATAACTGACGCCGGGCGGTGGTGGTGCACGCCTTTAATCCCAGCACTTGGGAGGCAGAGGCAGGCGGATTTCTGAGTTCGAGGCCAGCCTGGTCTACAGAGTGAGTTCCAGGACAGCCAGGGCTATACAGAGAAACCCTGTCTCAAAAAACAAACAAAAAAACAAAACAAAACAAAAAACAAAAAAAACCAATAACTGACAACAAATGCTCATCCACTGTCGGTGGGATTGCAAATTGGTCAGACCGCTTAGGAAATCAGTGTGGAGAATCTTCAAAAAGCTACAAGTACCGATACCATCCCTTACATTCCTTAGCATATCCAGAAGGACTTGACATTCTCTCTCTCTCTCTCTCTCTCTCTCTCTCTCTCTCTCTCTCTCTCTCTCTCCATTTTTTCTTCCTTCTCTCTCCTCCCTCTCCCTCCAGCCTCTCCCTCCCTCCCTCCCTCCCTCCCTTCCTTTCTGTCTCTGTTTCATCTCATTTTTGTCTCCTTTTGAAGCTATTGTGTATGTGATTTCTCACTACCCCTGATTTCTTTCTTAGAGTTTATTACTGGCATATAGAGAAGCTACTAGTTTTTATGAGCTGATTTTGTATTTGTATTTTGCTACTTATTTTGCTGGAAGCCTTCTTATTTGGATATAAGAATTTCCTTATGAAGTCTTTAGGGTCTTTTTTAAATAGTATTATATTGTCTGCAAATAGGAACCATTGTAATGTCTTCCTTTCCCATTCTTACCCTCTTATTTCTTACTCTTGTCTTATTAGTCTAGCTAAGCCACTGAGGTGTATATTAAGAACAGTCAGTAGGCACTCCTGTCTCATTCCCTTTTAGTTTTCCCCATTTAGTATAATGTTGGCTATAGGTTTGTCACATGTAGTCTTTATTGTGTTTACGTTTTTTTCATTGTCTAGTTTCTTCAGAGTTTTTTTTTTTTTTATCATGAAGGGATGCTTACCTTTGACTAATGCCTTCTCTTCATCTATTGAGATGACACCTCTTGGTTTGTATATGTTGAACCAACTTTGCATTCTGGAGATGAACCAAGATGAACTTGGTTAAGATAAATGATCTTAATGTGTTTTTGTGTGTGTTTTAGAAGACTTTTATTGAAAGTTTTTGTGTCTATGTACACCAGAAAAAATGGTGTATAGTTTACTGTGTGTCATGTGTTCTTGTTCAGTTTTTGATATCAAGACAAAACTAACTTCAGAGAATGAGTTTGGTGGTTTATTTTTCCTTTTCTATTTCGTGGGACACTTTGATAAGCATTTTAGATCTTCCTTAAAGGTTTGGGAGAATTCAACTGAATATAACCAATATGGCACCTTTCTTTGTGGGAAGATTATTATTATTATTATTATTATTATTATTATTATTAATTATTTGAGAATTGCAGACAATGTATTTTGGCTACACTCAATCCCTCCACCCCCAACTGCTCCTGGATCTGTGCCCGCCCCATTCACCCAACTTTCTGCTTTCTTTCTCTTAGACCCATCAAAACCAACCTGTGACTCCGAACTATTGGTGGTGGTGAGGTCTTCTACTTACCAGGGAGCATGGCCCCCATGCCAGGGACTTAGAGGAAACTGACTCCTTCATCAAGCTCAGTCATTACAGTTTTCATGCTCCACAGTTGGGTAAAATGATTTCTTCTCCATTTTCCTTTAAAAAATCAAATTTCAAAGTATTTCCCAATGGTGCTCTGAAGTTTGTTGGAATATGATGTATCATCTCTTTCCTGGTCTCTAATTTATGAATTTTAGTCTTCTTTCTCCTTTTAACTAGTTTGTCTAGGGGTATATGTCAATCTTGCTTATTTTTTCAAAGAACCAACTGTTGTTTGATTGATTCTACAATTTGTTCTTTGGGTCTCGATCTCATTAGTTTATACCCCACTATTTATTATTTCTTGATCTCTACTGCATTTGGTTTAGCTTGCTGTTGTTTTTCTAAGATTTTGAGTTGCATTGTTTGAGTGATCTGAAATCTGGATCTCTTTCTTTCTTTCTTTCTTTCTTTCTTTCTTTCTTTCTTTCTTTCTTTCTTCATAAGTGCTGCAAACTTACCCTTAGAGCTGCTTTATTTGCATCCTAAAGGTTGATAAGTGTGTTTCACTTTTGCTTCATTCTGGGAATTTTCAAACTCCCTCCAGGATTTCTCCAGTGATCGACTTGTCAGCTAAGAGTGTACTGTTGTGACTTTGTGCATTTCTATATTTTCTTTTGTCATTAATTTTGAGCTTAACACTGTTTCTTTGTATATTTGATATCTTGTATAATTTGTTGTGTGAAGCACCTTCTGTAGTCATGTTTGTCTGGGACTTTAAGTCCTTTTTGTGTTTGTACATCCATTTCTTTCTTTGGGAAATGTTTGCTGTATTCCATTGAACATATTTTTTATGCTTTTAGCCTTTCTCTAATTCTCTCTCTCTCTCTCTCTCTCTCTCTCTCTCTCTCTCTTTCTTCTTCTCCTTCTCCTTCTCCTTCTCCTTCTCCTTCTCCTTCTCCTTCTCCTTCTCCTTCTCCTTCTCCTTCTCCTTCTCCTTCTCCTTCTCCTTCTCCTTCTCCTTCTCCTTCTCCTTCTCCTTCTCCTTCTCCTTCTCCTTCTTCTTCTTCTTCTTCTTCTTCTTCTCCTTCTTCTTCTTCTTCTCTATTCCATGCTTCATTTTGTTTGGTCTCTTGGTTGTATTCCAGGGTCCTCGAGTTTCTGTGTATATCTTTTATTTTACCCTTTGGTTGGTTGGTTATTTATTTATTTATTTATTTATTTATTTATTTATTTATTACCATTGCAGTTTAAATGTAACATTTCTTCAACCATGTCCTCCTGATTTCTTTCTCTTGATTGGTCAAGTTTGTTGGCTTTGATTTCTACTGTGTGTTTTTATTTGATTCGCCGAGGGTTTTGCTTTGTTTGTTTTCTTCCATTTCTAATGTTTTGTTGTTGTTTTGTTTTAAATCTCAGTTTCACTGCTGTAGTTCTCTTTTTCTTCATGTTGCTGACTCTGGTATTCTCTACATTCCATTGGCATATTTTATGATGCTAACCTTCCTCTCCAGGCCCTAGATCGAGGTCATCTCCCTGTTTGCACCTCTTTGAGGCCACTGATCATGTTCACTAGTGAGCTTTTGAGACTTTCTCTGAGTGCTGCATGAAGTTCAGCTCTGTGAGTTTAGTAGCTGAGGACTTAGAATCTTTGGGAAGTGTCATGTTGCTTTGCTCATGGTTTCTTGTGTTATGATTTACCAATGATTGTTGATTTACCAATATCTGTTGATTCTGACATCTCTTCTGATTTTATCTGTGGGTCTTCTCATTGAGAAGTCCACTTAGTGCTGACTTGTTCTCTGGCAGGGCAAGGCAGACACCTCTTGGATGAAGCTTTCTCTTTCCCAACTCCATTCCTGGGGCTGCATAGCTGTGACTGCACAGCTGTGACTGCATATCTGTGGCTGCATGATTGTGGCTGCACAGCTATAGCTGCATAGCTGTGACTGCATGACTATGACTGCATAGCTGAGGCTGCATAGTTGTGACTGCATGGATGTGACTACATAGCTGTGGCTGCATAGCTGTGACTGCATGGTTGTGGCTGCATAGCTGTGACTGCATGGCTGTGGCTGCATGGTTGTGGCTGCATAGCTGTGGCTGCATGGCTGTGACTGCATAGCTATCTATAGCTGCATAGCTGTGACTGCGTAGCTGTGGCTGCATAGCTATGGCTGCATAGCTGTGACTGCATGTCTGTGACTGCATAACTGTGACTGCATAGCTGTGGCTGCATGGCTGTGACTGCATAGCTATAGCTGCATAGCTATGACTGCATGGCTGTGACTGCATAGCTGTGACTGCATGGCTGTGGCTGCATAGCTGTGAATGCATAGCTGTGGCTGCATGGCTGTGACTGCATGGCTGTGACTGCATGGCTGTGGCTGCATAGCTGTGGCTGCATAGCTGTGACTGCATGGCTGTGACTGCATAGCTGTGGCTGCATGGCTGTGGCTGCATGGTTGTGGCTGCATAGCTGTGACTGCATGGCTGTGACTGCATGGCTGTGACTGCATAGCTATAGCTGCATAGCTGTGACTGCATGGCTGTAGCTGCATGGCTGTGACTGCATAGCTGTAACTGCATAGCTTAACACAGCTCACAGGGCTGCAGTTTTTTTTCTCTCATCTCCCTCAGAATTACCAATTTTCTCAAATAGGAGTTTAAAATGGGCTCATATGTTTCTCTCTAGCATTTAGATCATGTGTGTATGCATGTGTTCCTGTGAGTATGTATATAGAAGTGGCAGATAACTCCTTAATAGTTCACAAGGAGTCATAGCTGGGCTACATAGCTGAGAGGGTACCCAGCGTCCGGAGTGAGACACAATCAGTAGATGAACTATCGTGTTGAATGCCCCATTAGTCAGAAGTGTGTGAATGGATGTTTGTGTGCCTAGAAAGGTGACCCGCGATGGAGGCTGTCAGATGTCCTCCAGCTCCATTTCTCTATCCTTTGATCAAAGAATTTCTTTTGCAGTTGGACTTACAACAGCTCAGGTAAAAACAAAACAAAACAAAGCAAAACTAAAGCCGAAAACCAAACCAAAACCAAACCAAACAAAAAATCCCCTCCCAAACCAAACATTAAAAAAAAATCTTTCCCATTCTCAGTCTATTTTGCAGTTATTTGTGCAGTGCAAGGAGGTCTAGGAGCTGGAGCCTGAGCAGAGATGAAGACCACCACATCCACATTGTGTCTGGAAGGCGTGGACGTGTGCTCTGTACGCTCTCTCTACCTTCCTGCTGTCTGGAAGACAGATGTTGTGGAAGGCACTAGATCAGTCAGCTAGAACGCAGGCATGAAAACTTTGCTGGGAGGGATGGCCCTGCCTTCCTTGTTCTGGGAAGCCCAGAACTGTTACGTGAGAAAGATTGATCCGCCATCTTGTCTCAGTCATTTTATTTCAGCACTTTACACTGGAGCCTAGGAAACACATGTGGTAAACCAAAGCACGTTCTGTCTGTGGATTCTCAGGACTCTTCAGGTAGGCTTCTGAATAAGAGGCCAAAGCCAAACATTACATCTCAGGGAGCAGATGAGGAGATAAGATCTACATCTCCTGGGGCCTTTCTATTTCCCAGAAAGCCAGACAGGAAGGAGAGATGCTAATATTGCCATAGCAGCTGTTGACCTGAAAGCAGTCCAAAAAGCAATGGGAACCTCGATGTCCAAGAATGTGGATAGTTTTAAATATGCTAAAAGTCACAAGGCTTCCTTCTTACCGCCTACAAGCTGAGCCTTCGATGCCGTTAGGAAAAATCAACAGTGAGCCAAACACCTCTCAGTCTCCAATAGAAAAAGTCACCTAGTAGTTTTTAAATAAAAGAGATGTAAAAGCACAGTCTCTTGACACCCACACCATTGCTCTGCCTGTTTCTTTCTTTAGAACTTCTGCTGAACCATGCCAGGGTGGAGACACACACTCTCTGGTGTTCCCAGTAGGATTATGTAGGGAGCTCAGGCTGGAACTTTGCTCTGTTTTAGGCAAGTCTTTTACTCTTGAGGAAAGCGACCATTCCTTTGCTAAACAAGTATTTATAGTGATCAGCTGTGAATCCCATACTGCTCATAGGTGTTGAAGATAACAGACAAAAACACAGCCCTGCCTTCCTGAGATTTATATACAAGGGACATAATAAATAAATAAACATAATAAATAAATGATAAATGAAAATATATGCTAATATGCAATAGAAAACTAGAGGGATAAAGGTCTAGGACGGGGAGGTGTGAGGTGCTACACAGCGGCTACAGTTTTAAACCGGCGGACTCGGGTGAGCTTCGTGAGACGTTATTACCGTGTCAAAGACCCAAATAAAGTAGGAAAATAGACCACATGGGCATTTTTGTGAGAGGGCATGTGACCTTCTCTAGAGCAGTGCAAAGGCCCTAGAAGGTGTTTGTCTCTGTCTCTTTCTCTCTCCTCTGTCTCTGTCTCTTCTGCCTCTGCCTCTGCCTCTGCCTCTGCCTCTGCCTCTGCCTCTGCCTCTGCCTCTGCCTCTGTCTCTGTCTCTGTCTGTCTTTCCTCTCTCTCTCTCTGTGGTAACAGTGTGTTATTGTCTCCCTTCCAAGATTCTTTTTTGTTTTGTCTTTGTTTTGGTTTTTGGTTTTTGGTTTTTGGTTTTTCCAGACAGGGTTTCTCTGTGTAACCCTGGCTGCCCTGGAACTCACTCTGTAGACCAGGCTGGCCTCGAACTCAGAAATCCGCCTGCCTCTGCCTCCCAAGTGCTGGGATTAAAGGCGTGCGCCACCGCTGCCCGGCCCCTTCCAAGAATCTTACAGTTACGATTGCTTTGTTCTATTACAACCAGTGCTACGCCATTCCCAGAGCATAGAATACAGTCCAAGGCCTCCATCTGTTTCATTCTTGTGATCCTCACACTTTTGTTATCTTCATTGTACAAAGAATTCCACGTCACTGATAGTCACATGGATAGCCAGGGTCAGAGATAGAGTTAGGACCCAAGGATTTTGCATTCCAGGAGTTTGGTAGAGAACTGCACTGTACACCATAGAGTTCTCAGGTGCTCCAGCAGTCTGAACAGACAGGATATACTTTGGAGTCTAGTCTCTGGGGCTGGAACTTGTTGCTATGTCTTGTAAGACACTTTCCGTAACTGGTCCTGAGAATCATCTGCAGGGTGGAGATGGATCTTCCATAAACAAGAATAGTTGCTGAAGGGGGAAAATATTCCTTGTTTTCTTTAGAGCAAAACATCCAAGTTGCATGGGAATGCACCACATGATTTTTGTGAATTGAAGTCAATTTGGCACCAACAGAAATAACCTTAGGAACAAAGTTTGTATACAGTGTGTTCTTACGGAAACAGCAGTTAGAACCCAGAGTAAACTGTTAAAGACGGCCTCTTCTGGAGCTGTAGGAGCTGCCTTTGGGTGGAGATAGTAAATTGGTTCGTTTATAAGCTTTGTACATCAAAAGCTAGATCTGCTTATACTTTAAAACCAAAAGGAGGGGAAAGACTTATTTTTAGCTATGTGAAATCTAAACCAAACCCAGCATGGACATGTGGGTGCTTCAGACCACTCCATGTCAGAGAATTCCTCAGAGACGGCATTACACAACGATACGGAAGATTCTTCTGCCATAATGTGGCCTAATAATGGGACAGTGAACTAGAGAGAATGGATTTCTAGGAAGTACAGAAGGCTGACTTGGTGGGATTGCATTGCCTGGGGCAGCTTTGCCCAGTTCTATGATAATGGGTATGGCACTGAAGACAGAAAAGGTTATTTTTGGTGTGATGTTAGATCAATCGACCAAAGGATTGCCCGATGCATTCAATTTGTAAGAGAAAGCTAATTTGAAATGCGTGTGCATTTTTGTAAATGAGAATGTTAAAATATGTGTGTTGTAGAGGCTATTCATACCAGTTTTAGTTAAGTTTAAAAATATTTGTTAATCTAAAAGGGCTCACCAGAAATTTCTTACCACAAAAATAACCACTAAGCATTTTGAGTAGACGTTTACAATTAAGTAGAAAATGCATGTTAGATAGACGTAGACACAGATGTGCATATATAAGCCATGCAGTGTCTTCACTAACAAAAAATGTGATGAAAATGAATTTATTTGGGAGCCTGCTTTTCGTTTTAATGTTTTTCAAAGTCACATAGATAAAAATGCACAGGTACACAACAGACACACACACACACACACACACACACACACACACCCTTTTTGTGATAATGCCTTGCTGTGGAGTGTAGACTGGCCTCCAGCTTGAAATCCCCAGCCTTTTGTCAATGAGATAGTTTTACTTACTATTTTCCCATGCTATTAAATATTTTTCAGGTTATCACTTGTATTTAAATCCCACTTATTCCCTCGTAATTCTGTGTCTGATGGATAGCTCTCTGTGGTAACCTTCCAGAGATCCACACACCCCAATGCCAGGAATCTGATGTCCTAAATGATGACGGAGGATGGTCAGTGGCTATCCTTTTGGATCATTGGCAGGACCAACACGATCACATGGATGGTGGTAGGAGGGGGAGACAGAGGACAGGGCAGAGAAACATCATGGCTTCACTCTTGCAAGCTTCATAGAGGGAGAATGGAGAATGGGGGGCCCTGAGTCAGGAAATGCGAGAGGTCGTAAAAGCTGGCAAGAGTCCTCAGCTGAAAACCAGCAAGAAAATGGAGACCAAATCCCACGGCCAAAGGAAACAAAGACCTCTTCCCTCCCATCATCTCCGCAGGGGAAGCAAAACCCAGCTGATGCCTAGATTTTAGCTTGGCAAAGATTTAAAGCAGAGAAGCCAGACAAACCCACAGAACTTGTGACCTACCCAACTTCATTTTATGGTGTTTTCCCTCGCAGAGTCAGTGGTGTTATGGCTTACTAGTAACAGAAAACTAATACATAGGCAGTCTAGTATCAATGTCACCAACATCCTTGGGGCTGAATTTAGAGGCACATTTAATTAGGTTTTTAGGATAGGTTCAGTTAAGGAGAATTTCAGGGTTTTCAAATGTGCAAAAAAAATTTAGCACTTTATGCGATGTAGCGATCTGATTGTGAACGGGACAAGCAGACAGAGGGAGGCTGCTTTTCCTTCTAGCCATTTGGTTCCTGTGGTGTAGCCCTCATCTCAGCTACCTAGAGAAGCCTTTGCATTTTCTCTGGAGACAGAAATAATTGCTGCATTAGTAGAGTAATGAGCACATCGAGAAGAGCTGCCTGAGAACATCTCGCTTACGTCGCTGCTCCCTAAAGTTTGGAGCATTAGGTATAGTACATCAGACCCAGCTTCAGATTCAAGTAGAATTTGAATTTGCTTATCTTTTCAAACACCAACTGTACTGGCATCAGGGAAAGGGGGCCGGGTCTCCATCACTGTGCAAACAACAGGAAGTATGTTTATTTTATGGGGTTCTCTCCATATACATTAGTCAGAGTTGGCAAGAGCCTAGCTGCCTCTTTTAGGAGCCTGAAGGGTCACTGTACACAAATATACTCAACCACAACAGAGCCCAGAATGGTTGACCCCGAGACAGCTAATGGGAATGAAGGATCTGGAAAACAAAAGTATCACCCCAGGTGGCCGGATGTACAGAGCTGTGTCCCCAGCTCTGGACCAACTCTCATCTTTCATGTTTAGGATAGTTTAAGTTTAGAACAACATTAGCGTTCAGATAACGTAGTGAACATTTTGGCTGTTTTCTGTTTTTGGAACCACATCCAGGATGCGCGACAATTAGGTTTTAAAAGAGCACAGCCATATTCCTAGCTGAAATTACAAATAATTAACACAGAAAGAGGTCACATTAAGAAGTCATCCATGTGACAAAAAGACTCATTCCAGCATTTTTTAAGTGTTGGGATTCTGGGGAATATGACTTTACACTTTCTGATTTACAAAATTCAGACTGGTATGTAAGTAGTGTGAAGTAAGACCTGTCTGTCTCTGTTCTCACCTTTTCTCTCGCAAACACAAACACAGACACAGACACAGACACAGACACACACACACACACACACACACACACACACACACACAGAGATACCCAGACCGAGAGAGACAGAGACGGGGGTGGGGGGTGGGGAAAGGAGGGTGGGGAGAGGGAAAGGGTGAAGGAGAGAACATTTTGCTAGGCTCTTGGGGTGACTTGAATTTCCTTCTTGGAGTTTGTCTGTATGTGCCTGCTTGGTCCCCACAGATGTTTCTGCTGGTGCTGGGGGCTTCTTACTACCTAAACATTCTCTCTTCTTCTCCACCCAATAGAACTGAAGCCCTCATCTAAGTTTTGGGTCCTTGGTGACTCCTTGGGTTGCTCACTCGTGCAGCATGTGGACAGTTAGCGTAGATTGCCTCTGAGTTACTTCACCTCCTTAACCGTGTTCCCTGCATTTTGCTTCCTCCAGGATCTTGTACTTTCCTGAGTAATGGGTTCTTAGTGGGAAAATAGTAGAACCAGGTGATCAGTATGTCTTTCTAAAGGTTCCATCTGAGTAAGAAGGAAAAGCTCCCCCCTTTCTCTCTCACCGTTCCCTCTTTTCCCCTCCTTCCCCTTTCCCTCTTTTCCCATTACTCTTCTGTGGTCCCAAGGTACTGGGGAGCTGATGTGATTGAGTAGCTTGTTGGAGACTGAGTCATAGATGCTCAGGTTCCACAAAGAAAGGGTTAGAGTGTTTTCAGCAACTCTGTTTCCCTCAGGCATTGGTTCTTTTCCTGTCTTTGTTTTTAAGGCAATGAATAAAGGAGCAACTAAAGTTTAAATATCGCCCGATTAGCACCAGCTAATCAGATATATTATCACCATACATAAAGACAAATTGTCAAGTTTTGACTAAATTACAACACACACACACACACACACACACACACACACACACAAACGTGGGGAAGGAAGATCTGGAAGTATTGGTTTTGCTTCTTGTCTCTCACAGAGCCAATTCCAAAAAGTAATCACTTGTCTGTTATTTCACTATCAAGTTTGTGTCAGTGCATCTCACTGTTCACCATGGCTTTGGTCATTTTACTAGCACAGCTGAGATCAAATATTACCCCTATCTCAAAGCTTCTAGTCGCTTGTCACTCCACTTACCTGCTGAACTCCACCTCCCTGTGGTCTTAGTATCTTTATAGTATGATTCCAATGCACTGACACAGCTCATTTAGTCAAGACTGGGACCTAAAGACCTTCTGGAAGTTAATTATTTCTGTTTAAAAAAATCCAGAGGACATATTCTGTGACAAATCCCTATGGATCCACCAACTATTGTACTGTTAAGGTTATTGTAGATATTTCAAGACTTATTAAATCATGAGAATTAAAAGAAAGAAAGAAAGAAGGAAAGAAAGGAAGAAAGGGAAGAGAGAAAAGAAAAAAGGGAGGATAAAGGAAGAAAGGATAGTTGTTAGTAACTTGAAAAGATAAAATACAGTGTTACTGTACCATCGACTTACAAAACCAATATAATTTAAATCAACATCTTTTAAAATAAAACTTTGCCAAACACACCCACAAATATTGCACTGATCTGGATTTGCCCAGGTAGTTTTACTGGGGCAATTATTTCTGTTAATATTTCCAGGAAGGTGGTCTCTTCTGTTCTAGAAGGTATTACTGAACTGCATATTGAAAGAAGCCCAGAAATCACTGGGGAGGACCAGAGGAGACAAGGAAAATAAGTAAAATTAAATCTGCTGTTAGACGAGATGAGAACACTTTTCAATTTGAACATAAGACATAAGCTGAAAATTTAAGCAGACTGGAACCCAACCCAACCCTGTCTAATAGAGGAGCAGAAGCTAGAAATTAAGTAAAGGAGCCTGGTAATGAAAGAGAATGTTAGAAGACCATTCCTTCAAGATTATAACTATTATTGCCAATTAATCACACACATTAATATGAAGACTTCACTGATATTATCAGAACAGCCAGGGTAAGATCTGCATGTACAACATTTCTTTTAGACAATGTCTTGTCTCATGTACCTCAGGCTGGCCCTTCACTGGCTGTTTAGCAAGGATGACACTGGACAGCTGGTCATCCTGATTACGACTTATGAGCTAAACGTATGTAAGAATTAACGTGGCAGAACTAAGGTGCATAATGCCTCAATTGATTTGTGAGGTGCCGGGGATTGAACCCGGGGTTTTATGCATGCACAAGGCAGGCATCCTCCCAAGTGAGCTACATTTTTAGTTCTACTTACAGCTTTTTACAAACTCTCAGAATGGAGTTAATGTCCCCTATAAGTGACATTTCATATAAATATATCTCTAATTACTTGCACCTCACCATTCAATACATAGACTCTTACCCTGCTTTTCTCCAAGAATAGGGGTTTGTGTATGTCACCTCTGTTTGTGGAACTCCATCAAGGTCACAACACGTAAATGCCCAGGAGATGGAAAAGAACCCCTGGACACTTGTCCAAGGCCCTGGGCAGGAGCTTACACTACTGGGGAAGCACACTGTAAGTGCTGGTGTGTTTAAGTGATATATCAATGCTAAATGGTAACACATGTAACACTTCCTGTTTCGGATGTGTTCTTGGCTAACCCTTTTGGAAAATGTTATTTGAAGATTTCATCATGGCAGAGAGAGAGAGAGAGAGAGAGAGAGAGAGAGAGAGAGAGAGAGAGAGAGAAAGAGAGTTTAAACAAAAAAAGGAAGATCTAAAGCTCAGAATAATCCAACCCCCCCTTTTTTCTGGGAATAATAGGGGACCCAGCAGCCTTATTTCACGGAAGCTGTTAAGAACGAAGGGAGCATTACACATTCCATGTGTTCTTTCTAGAGAGAATCATCAAATTAATGTAAGCACACCCATGTCCCAAAATAGAACGCAGCGACACAAAGCAAACTCTGTGTGGGAAAGAACAAAACTCCTTTGACCACACTGAGCGCTCAAAGCTGGTGGCTGCCTAACCAGGTCCTCCTGGGGCTAAGAAATGCATCCATACAGAACCCAGTCCTTCGGCAGGAGAAACGCTGGTGTGCTGGTGCGTGCTCTTTATGGGGGTAAATCACCCACAAATGGTCACAAGGCTTCAGAATCTTTTGTTGTGACAATGAGCATTTATGTGGGAATTGGAGTCTTGACTAATAAAGGGAGCCTGGTGAGAACTCTCTGAGAACGACGGGCCTATCATTTGGCTTCTGCAGCACCGACGTGGTTGAGGCTCTAGCTTGTGCTAAGACAGGTGATCCGGAAGTGGTTCTCCCACACCCCTGGCCAGGTGGCCAGCAGGCTGAAGCACTCAGGAGATGATGAACGTCCTACCCTACTTTCTCTGCTGTAGCATGTGAAGTGATGTGTTCCTGGTTTCACAGCTATAAAACGCAGGCAGGCTCTGCCCTTGATCCAACACTAATGGAGACCGAGAAACGAGTCTTTTAGTGTTAAAGCCCTAAGAATAACGGGCTTTAACTACCGAATGTCAGCTTGCTTTCCTATGCCAACACAAGCTGGCTTCATCTAACATTTTCATTTGGAGCAACTCTAAGTAGTTCTGAGTAATTTTATTTTTCCCAATCCAAATCAAGTTTCTCACTGTCAGATCCAGGGTCAATACTGAAAACCCTCAGTTGATTCTTCAATATGAACAATAAGTGACATTTATACAATAAGGCATATTTTGTGATCATGGATGTTTAGAATTAAATATAAAAATATAATACAAATAATAAATAAAAATATAATACAAAATAGAAATATAAAAACCAAACGTGTGTGCTTGCAATACTTCTGTGGCATGCTATGTTCTGTATTCACATACAATGTCTGGAAAAAATATGCTTGACGTATTCTATACATAAAATGGCCTCATGTAGCCCTGAATTAAAGGGAAAAGTAAAAATCAAGAAAACATTTCAGCTATGTCTTAAAGTCTATAAATTTCATTTGAACTTCTGAAACCCAGTGGATCTCATTCTTTTTCTCATCTACTATATATATATATATATATATATATATATATATACATACATATATATACATAATATATATATATATGTGTATATATATACACACACACATATATATATATATATGCATGGTCCCTTTGAGACCCCTTCCTGTTATGACAGTGTTAGTAGGTTTTATTTATTTATTTACTAAGTTGTTAATATGGCATTTCTCTGTTATTAAATGTGTTATGTTACAGCAGCTATTTTGAAAAAAATGAGGGTTACCACGTGGACCATTATATCAGAGTTAGAGTGCATGGTTCTGTAGCTTGCAGCTGGCTTGGACACCAAGAAGACTAGACTTCATTAAGGGAGCCCTGTGTAAACGGTCTGGACAAAGCAGCTGAGGGTGACATCACGCATACTTCGCCTAAATACTAACTGGAGTGCCTTTGGGGGCTCATTGTAAAATCAGTTATTTAACTTTGTGAAAAGCTAGCTCCCACTTCTAGGAAAGGCACAATAGGCACTGTGACTGTAGTCTTCAGCTGAACAATACGTTAGGAAGAACAAGAGTATTTCAGGATCATCTGACCTTTATTTAAAATGTTTGCACTTGGAGTCTTTTAACAGTTCTTTGAGAGCACTGTAGTTCGGTAGGTTTCAGGATGCCACTTTTAGTTTCGAGTAGAGTTTTAAGGGGGTACCCACAGAGCATTCCTTTCTTGGAAGCTCACAGATGTTAAGGTCTAGCTCCTAATCTGATTGATGGTGGCTGGATGTGCATCGGAAAGTCTATTTCCACACTGACCAATGCTCTTGAGCTTCTGCTTGCTTTCTATTGCTGTGAGAAGGACACCATGACCAAAAGTAACTCAGAGGAGGGAGGGCTTATTTTACCTCACAGTTTACAATTCCATCAGGATGGGAAGCCAGCTCAGGAGCTCAGGTGGGGCAGGGGCCTGGAGGGAGGACCTGAAGCAGAGGCTATGGATGAGTTCTCTTTGCTGGCTTGCTACCCTGTGTTTGCTCAGATTCCTTTATGATACACTCCAGTTCCAGCAGCCAGGAATGTCACTTCCTCACTGTCCACAGTGGACTGTCCCCTTCCACACCAATCGCTTGTTAATCAAGCAAACTTGTTGGTTTGCTTACAGTCCAGTCTGATGGGAGAGCATTTTCTTAGGTAAGGTTTCCTCTTCTGCAATGACTCTAGTTTGTGTTAAGTGGGCAAAAGAGTAACCAACACAAAAGTATAAAGTTCTAACATCTTAAGCATTAATATATATTCTGCAGACATCAAGAGAACCATTGTGTATGTGTATGTGTGGGTGTAGTGTGTGTGTATAGATACACTAAATATATATTCATTCATGTTATAGAGATTAAGGGAAACTAACACTTGAATATTATTTTTGTAACTAAGTCATAACTATTGAGAATTCTTCTTTGTAATTTTTGAAGAGCCAAGAGTCTATTCCTTCATTCTACACATTCTTTGTCAAGCAACAAAGAGGAGCTGTCATGGATGGACATGGTGCTGTTCTTGTGAACCAATCCCCTAATGAATAGAGGAGCCAATCACTGGGTGAGTAGGCGGGACTTCCGGGTGGTATGGAGGAAGAGAGGAAGCAGGAGGGAGTTACCGCCCTTTGGAGCTGAGACAGCAGATGGGTACAGTGTAGCTGCTATAGTTTCTTGGTATCATGGCGGATCCACCCTTGGAGGGATCAGATTTTCATAAGGCTTACAAGATTAGGTTTTAGTTGTTGCGCGCAGAAATTGAGTTACCATTGTTTCTGAACTAAGTTTGTGTTGTGTTTTCCTTCACGCAGCAGTTCATTTGGTTTCAAGAGAGAAAGGTGCGGGGGTGGAGGGTGGGTGTCAAGTGTGGGTTTGCCTGAGGTGCTCCACAAAGGTCATGGGGGATTTGAAGCACCGGGTTGGCGTGGTAGCAACTTGCCAGTGAGAACCGGGAGACCTGGGTGGAGATGGTTCTGGAGCTCTGGGCCAGTGAATCTCCACGAGATAAAACCAGGTCCCTGGGGCAGAGAGTTAGAGGCACAAGCTTGGGACGATTTGGTTCTAACTTTTTAAATGTTTTCCTCAACAAGGAGCAGTGCTGGGGTCTCTACGGGGATGTAGCTGAAGTTTGCTCTATTGGAAATAGCCGATGGGTTTTTACTGGAAACTATGAAAGTCACTCCTTTAAAATAAGAAGAATAGATGAGGAGGAAGGAGGGGATGAGGAGGAGGAATGGAGAGGACAGACAGAAGAAACATCTCTGGGCAGAGTGGGAAGCTTAGTGAAGGCAGGAGACTTCTGTCTTATTCCCCAGTTCACTTTGCCTTACACGGAACCTCGTAGGACATCAATGGTCAGAATAGGCTTTTTATTATTGGTTATTTTATTTATTTACATTTCAAATGTTATCCCCCTTCCCAGTTTCCCCTCCACCAACCCCCTATCTCCTCCCCCTGCTTCTATGAGGGTACTCCCCTACCCACCCACCCACTCCTGCCTTGGCACCCTAGCATTCCCCTAAGCTAGGTCATTGAGTTTCCACCGGACCAAGGGGCTCCTTTCCCATTGATGGGGATAAGGCCATCCTCTGATGCCTGTGCAGTTGGAGCCATGGGTCCCTCCATGTGTACTCTTTGGTTGGTGGTTTAGTCCCTGAGAGCTTTGGGGGTCTGGTTGGCTGATATTGTTGTTTTTTCTATGGGGTTGCAAAACCCTTCAGCTCTTTCAGGCCTTCCCCTAACTCCTCCATTGGAGACCCTGTGCTCAGTACGATGGGTGACTGAGAGCATCCGTATCTGTGTTGGTCAGGCTCTGGCAGGGCCTCTCAAGGGACAGCTATACTCACTCCTGTCAGCAAGCACATCTTGGCATCCGCAACAGTGTCTGGGTTTGGTGTCAGCAGATGGGATGGATCCTTAAGTCAGGCAGTCTCTGGATGGTCTTTCCTTCAGTCTCTGCTCCACTCTTTGTCCTTGCATTTCCTTTTGATAGGAGCAATTCTGGATTGATATTTTTGAGATGGGTGGGTGGCCCGATCCCTCCACTGGGGGCTGTGCCTATCCAGTGGATATGGTATCTACAGGGTCTATCTCTCCTTTGTTGGGTATTTCAGTTAATGTCATCTCTGTTGTGTTCTGGGAACCTCTTGGGTCCTTGGCATCTGGGATTTTCTAGTGGCTACCCCTATTTCTGCATCCCCAACTGTTACACACCTCCATTCAAATTCCTGACCCTCTGTACACCCCCTTCTCCTCCCACACCTGATCCTGTGCCCCCTTTTCCCTTCCCCTCCTCTCTCCCTTCCAGGTTCCTCCTTCCTTCTACCTCCTCTGATTATTTTCTTTCTCCTTCTGAGTAGGCCTGAAGCATCTACACTTTGGTCTTCTTTTGTTCATTCTTTGGTTTCTTTCACTATCCTAGTCAAGGGAAGTAGAAAAAATGTAAATATTGACTGTACCTCCTTTTAAAAACATCACAGCTAACATCTGTTTTCTTTTGGGAGCTAAGGACTACTCCGTGAGAACAGGAAGCTCAGCTATTGGTGTAGAATCATTGTATTTTCTGTGAATTGAACACTCTCTTTAGAGTGAGGAGAGGGACTTGTAAGACTCAAAAAGTAAACATCAGACACGGGAACACGTACAAATGTGAACACATATAAAGAAATGAAAGCAAATGAAATGTGTAAGGCTCAGGAAGCTATTAAAACATACAAGACTCAGAAGTCACTGTCCCCCCTCCCAGGCTATACAAACAATAACAGTGGCTGGGAGAAGAGACTGGGCTGCAGGGAGATCTCAGGATAGGGTGTTTGGTGGGTGTCATCAGTGCTGCTGTGGGCTTGCAGGTGATGCAGCAGCCTTGGAGTCACCCCTGCTTCTGTAGGTAACCCCAACCCATGCTGTTAGAGTAACCACAATACTGGTTCACGAAGCTAGACTTGAATGGGATCATCTCTTTGATCAGTCACTGATGCCCGTATCTGGGCTGAGTCAATGTGTCCTCACATCTTCCTAAGAAAAGTCCCACAACGGGCATAAATAAACAAGGCCAGAGAGGTAAATACCCCCGCCCTGCCCTGGCATTGGCCCTGCGTTTGTGTGTGCTGGGTGCTTTTCTTTCTTTGGCGTCTCTGATATATTGCACTCTGAATCTGCCTCGTCTTCATCCCACGCCCCATTCGGCTCGTGAAGTGTTCACTTCTTCACGCTTTCCTCCTCCATTTGCTCGCACTTAAAGGATCCACTTTGTTTTTTCAACAGCTAAGACCTGGGCATTTCATATTCTCTCTCTCTCTCTCTCTCTCTCTCTCTCTCTCTCTCTCTCTCTCTCTCTCTCTCTCTCTCTCTCTCTCTCTCTCTCTCTCTCTTTCGCTGTTGGAAGCCCACCGGAGACCCTGAGCCACACCTGAATTCCTGAGTTTTTGGGTATGGTTTTCCAGTGTACACCTTGGCCCGACTCAAACAGCTTATGTCCAGTCTGGAACACAAGATAAACACGAACAGAGCCAGCGAAATGGCTCAGCGTGTAAAGGCGTGCGTGACTGAGCCTGGGCACGGCACCTTGACACCTTGAGCTCCCAAGATGAAGGAGAGAAAGGCTGAAAGCCATTCTCTTACTTCCGCACCTGCGCACTGACACCCCTGCGCCACTCCTGCAGCTCCAAAGCAACATAGATAGATGAGCAAAGAGACGCAGGCAAGGCTGTTCACGAACATGACCCAAAAAGGAGAGGTGCACGTGAGTTAGAGAAGTTAGGGAGGATTTCCCAGAGAAGACGCAGATGTTGATTAACTCGATTTTCTCCCTTCGTGTTCATCGAAAAACGCTATATGAGCCTACACTTAGGTAGATAGGATCTCTTTAGCACGCTGTAGTATTGAGAATCAGCATCCTCACACACCACCCTTTTTATTCTTGGCGCATTAGGAGCAGTCCTTGTCCCCTGGCTCGCTTTGAGCCCTTCGCTGCTTCCCTGACCTGGTTGAGCCTAAGCTCCTTCTGTGTTCCCTCTTGCTCATGCGTATCTGCATTTGCTTATTTTCCGTCTCCTTAGATCATGGTTCATGGTCTAGAAAGCTCATCTCTTAGCTCAGTTTCCTTTGGGGTTGGGGGAGGGGAGAGAAACGAGCCAGCTGTGTGCCTGCCATGTTGTCTGCAGCTGTAAACACTACATCGTAAACAGGCGACTGGTAGCCATCAGGTCCAGGGCTGGACTGGATCAGGCCAGAGGGAAGCTCTCAGGGTCCGGTGGCAGACCTGTTCCTCTCTGCCTGCCTGACCCAGGGCTTGGAGGAGGACACACAGGACTGTCAGGAGCTTTCCTAAGGGCTCCTGTTCTTAGACCTAGTGCGCCTGGCTCAGCGACAGTGACACATGTGGGGGCAGGATTTATGCTACTTTTCCGGGGACTTTGGCAGCTTCCGCAGCTGTGGGGTGGCTCCTTGGCTTCCCTCCCACACTAATGTTCAAAGGGTGCTCAATCTCTACCTCACCGCAGTTTAGCAGCTCCCTTCTTTGGAAGAGCATTGCATGGCCCAGCTACCTGCTGAGCCAAGCAGGAACATTTTGGAGAAATCAAAGACTTAGAGCTTGTACTTTGCTCTCCTCCTCCTCCTCCTCCTCCTCCTCCTCCTCCTCCTCCTCCTCCTCCTCCTCCTGACCCTCCTCCTCCTGATCCTCCTCCTCTTCTTCCTTCTCTTCCTTTCCCCCAAATACCTTTATTTGCTTTTAATTATGTGTTTGACAAGTAAAAATTGGACCTATCGTGTAATACTTGATATGGGGTTCACATATGGCTTAAGGATTGTTTAAATAATGAAAATTAACCTCAGCGAACTCTATGGGATGAACTGGACTTTGCTCTTTAAGAAAGTGATTGGGGCTGAAGAGATGACTCGTTCCTTAGAGCATTTGCTGCTCCTTTAGAGGTATGGGGTTTGGTACCCCTCCCCACATTAGGCTGCTCACAAACACCTGTGATTCCATTTCCAGGGGATCTGTTACTCTCTTCTGGCCTTGAAGGGCACACACACACACACACACACACACTAATATGTATTTTAAAAATATTCATCTTATTTATGGAAAACAAATTCAGAGCTTGAAGAGTTAAAATGTGACACAGCTGGGTGGTGGTTGTCGACACCCCCCCCCCCCCCGGGCTGTCAACCAGGAGTGACTTTTGGTTGCTTCCACTTTCAGGGTAGCACAGTGCAAGCTACTCAGTCTCCAGTATGACATCATCAGGCGTGCAGAGATGTCTGTATCAGGAAGAGAAAGAGGAGCCAGCAACCTCTGTGAGCTCTCTCGAAGACTGTCCCGCAGGTTCGCTTTTCTCACTGGCCATGCTAAATCCCCTTCCGGCTACAGGTCTCGACTGTGTCTGCTGCGCACCTCTGAGTACATGCTGTCTGTCTTTTTGGCGGTGTCGGCTGTGGCCCGATCAGCCCAGTATGTTCTTCTTCTTACCTTTGCCTCCAGATCATTCTGACAATAAAGACTTTCTTGGAACCACAGCATGGATGTATATGTCAATGGGGTGCCTAGAATAATCACCAGCAGATTAAGGGATTTTCCAAACAGAGCCTGACTCCCGTAGGGTTCCTTCCCAAGGCAGCCCCTCTGGGAGCTGTGTTTTCTATAACACGCTCTGTGTATCAGTTGCAAAACACACACCCTGAAACCTCACTGGCAGAATAACATAAGCAGTACTGTCGTGAGCCTGTTCTTTTTTTTTTCCATCTATAAAATAAAGATAATAAGGGTCAAAAGTTTGAGTACATCCTCGGTCTCATAGCAAGACCCTGATTCAAAACACACACACACACACACACACACACACACACACACATACACACATCTACTTTACAGTGCTTGTAAAATATCTAAGTACCTTAGGGCTTGAGAGGTGGCTCAGTAGGTAAAATGCTTTCCGTGAAGGCACAAGGGTCCCCAGTGTCCAAGAAAAGCCAGTGTGGTGGGGCGTCTGTAACTCAGCAGCGTGGGGCAGATTCGAGGGGCTCACTGGCCAGCCAGTGCAGCTGAAACTCTGAAGCTCCAGATCTGAGGGCACACCCTGCCTCTAAAAGGAAAATGGAGAGCCAAAGAGAACGGAATCCTGTCTGACCCTCTAGACTCTCGGCACATACTCGTGGGTAAGTGCATCCTCACACACTACATATACACACGATACCCAGGTACTAATGAAATATTTGTAGACAACTGATTAAAATAAGTAAATGAACGGTCCCCAAATAAAACTAGCTTATTTAGAAAAATTCGAGTTGCTGAAAGTCAGATTCATTTTCTTCTTTATTATTAAGAATTTTAAAGGTGATAGTCTACAGGAATATGTTGACCTGTGGTGCCAATGAGTATTTATTGGCGTTTCCTAAGCTCATCTGACTGTAGAGTTTGTTTTAGTGAGCTACCTAATGTCACCTCAGGGAACCTCAGTGGATCTCACAGTTTGGGGAGTGTGGCTTCATGTACTGGGAATCCTGTGTTTAGCCTGCCCAACCTTCAACAAAGGTTTCTTCTGCTGACCTAATTCATAAGATGTTTTTATTGAAGGAAATATCTGTTAACTTTCCTACTGTTTGGACCTTTCGTATTTATATGAAAATGGCATTTTTTTTCTATTTATACATTTACTTGCGCAGGTCCTTGCTAATTTTAAGGGTGAAATGTAGACAGAGGGATCTTGCTAGAATCAGCAGCCCCGGCGGCGCTCACTGACTTGGGGCTAGCGCAGCTGCTTCTGTCTTGCACGGGCAGCTCCAGTTTCTATCTCATCCTCTCCTGGTGACACAGTACTGATTCTATGAAGACGGAGAGATGGTCTGCGTCTGGATGCAATGGCTCTGTGGTGCCTAGAATAGACTGGGGATGTCCCCACACGCTTGGTGTGAATTGCAAATAACCCCAGTCTCTTAGGGCTCTCTCAACTCATCATTCAACAGGGCCCTCAAAGAGATGAGCCCGCCAGTGCAACATCCAAACTGAGAGAGCAGGGGAGGACAAAGCAAGACCTCTGGGCATGTAGGTCCATCCCTCACTGAGTCTACAGAAGGACTATGTAGATTTGTAGGGAGTAGATTAGGGATTCAGATCTCCTGGGATGAGGACTTAGGTAGTAGCTAACTAGGTAACTACCTAGTTCTATCTGCAGAGAATTAAAACAAAAACAACATCCCATATATATTACCCACATAATCAGTCTAGCCTTTCTGTTCACCATATGGGGATGAACTCTCCTCTAGTCTTCTTTCTGAGACTATCTCCACGTACATTTTATTGTTTTGTTTTTTTTGAATCTTTTACTCACTCAAGTCATCATTCACCCGGGCTGCTCAAGAGGTGAGCCTCTTTAAGCAGTAAAATGAAGTCACCTTGTATTGACACCATACTGATATTTAAAGACCAAACTGGAAAATACGACACATGAATCCCACTTCAGGCCCTTCTTCCCATTCTATCTGCTTTTGCTCTGTCAGGGCCTTTGGGCCTGTCTTTAAAGTAGTCTCAAATGCTTACTTTGAGTTCATCTCTTTTCATATACCATGGCCGTTGGGGTAGACATGATCTTCTGTGGAGACTATTTGAGGGTGGGGTCCGTGCCGATTTAATCTCAGACACATATTAATAAATCCGTACCAAAATAAATTTTCATGAAAATGAATTCAACTTCACTACTCCGGTGAAAATTTTTAAGTGGTGTCAAAACTGAAGGTGCATATATCTATTCTTGCTATTTGGTTTGCACTGGTCATAATTAGTCTCTTCTGGGATGTTTGCATTGCGAGCATGGCTCATTTTCCTCCCTTAAGCTTCACAACTATGGAATGGTGTAAACATGTCCAAGAATGGCATCCAGGATCCTTCATCCTTAGAACTCGCAGTATCCTCAGGGCACACAGAGATGCTCATAAACTGCCCGACTTGCCTTTGAAGTGAAGCGGAATCTACAACAGGATTTCTCAGTCTCTTCATGGTTAGCATTTCATGCTGGGGAGTTCTTTGTTGTGGAGAGCTAGCCTGTGCGTGGAGACATGTGCAGCCGTGCTGACCATCTATCTACCAGATCCGGCAGCACTCTTCTTCCCTGTCCAAGTCACCCTGGAACTGCAATGACTCAAGGGTCTCCAGACACTGAGACACGTAGCCAAGTCACTGAGGGTTTAGAAGCACAGGTCTAGAGGTCAGCAGTGTTTTTCAGTGAGCTCAGTAGCTCGAGTATCTTTCTACTAACTTAGAGAGTATCTGTCTGTTATCTGGGACTCGCAGTAGAGAAAGGTAGCGGGAAATGTGAACTTCACTCCCAGAGCGGTCAGAAAGAAACCAGGAGACATGCAGCATAAAGGGGCAAGCAGAGACTACTGGAGAGGTGATATTCAGTTGTGTGGGTAGGGGAGGACAAAACCCGAACACGTCTAGGCTATTCTGCAAGGGAGCTCACTGTAGAGCATGAGAACACTGCATTAGACCAGAGGGCTTAATTATGCTAAAGATGTTTATTTTCATATAAACACAGATACTATATTAACTAACACACACACACACACACACACACACACACACACACACAAAAGAAACTAGGCTCTACTGTAATAAAAAGCACTGGACTTTAGCTTCGCTTTCTTTCTTTCTTTCTTTCTTTCTTTCTTTCTTTCTTTCTTTCTTTTGAACTAAACACTAACACAGTCCATATGTTCATGGGAGGGGGTGATATCTTCATAGACTGGGAGGCTGATCAGGCTGACTTGAGTAAATCCGTAGGGCCTGTTGGGTCTGGAAGTGGTGTGGGCACCGAGGACACGAATCACCATTCCGTAGCGTGCAAGGTGTGTGCTTGCTTTCCTTCCTGCCCCAGAAGATGTTTCTGAGACTTACAAGGAAGACTAAAGAGGAAAGCCAGCTTCGATAAGGCACTATTTGGCAGAAGAACAGAGTAAAGTGCATTGTAATTGCTTCTAAATTAGTTATCTGATTTGGGTCTGTGTTTTTAGAAACAAAGCCCTAGAACTCTTAACCCCTAACTTCCCAATTACAGTGCAGCAAAAACCACGGAAGCCATCAGTGGCTGGCTGGTACTTTTCTGTGGAGAGAATGTAGTTTCCTCTGTTCTGTCTGCCTTCCATCACCTGGCAGCAGTGTGCAATGCATTTTACTGATTGAAGGGGCTTGCAACCCAGTCTGGGAAGGCATCTGGATACTGGCCTGTGCACCATGGCACACAAAAGATTTTCTTATTGCTTAATGAAGTGGGAACAGGAAGGTACCCAGGTACAACAAAGACCCCTGGAAAGATTTTCTTTCTTTCCTTCTTAGGCATTGCAGAAAGCTAGCAGTGTGGAACGTGTCTGTATGATGCAGATCTGAAACCATACCAAGGGGACTCCATTGAAAACAGATAATCCTGTCTCCTCTTGGAACTGTGAGTCCTCAATTCAAAAAAAAACATTGGACAGAGAGGGAGGTGAAAGGGAGAAAAAATAGGAAGGGAAGAAGTCAAAGTGTGGTTATTTGTAGACAACATGCTTCTGTATGTAAGAGATCCCACAAATTCAAAGACACTTAAGCAAAGTGACAGACTATGAAGCTAATATATGAGAAGCTGGAAGCCTTCTTACAAACAATAGCACATGTGCTGAGGAAGAAACCAGGGCAATAGTCCTATTCATGATTGTTGAATAAAATAAAACAAAACTTTGGAATAAGCCAAACCAAGGACATGAGAATCCTCTATAATTAAAACTTTAAAACACCGAAGAAGACAGTATACTAGGAGATAAAGACCTCTCACGTTCATGGATCAGAAGAATTAAGAATCATGAAGATGGCTGTATTAGCAAAAGCAATTTGCAAAGGGAAGGACATTTCCATTAAGGTGCTTCATAGAATAGAAACAACAACAACAATAACAAAACCCTAACATTCATTAAGGAAGCACAAAAGACCCTGGTTAGCTATAGCAATCCCGTGCAGTAAGAATAATGCTGGAGGTATCATGTATCTACTTTCAAGCTATATGATAGTTATGATTAAAAAAAAAACAGCATAGAAAGGCATAAAAACAGATATTATATCAGTGTAATAGAAGAGAGGATCTAGATATAAGCCCACACAGACTTAATTTTAAAGATGCTAAAAATGTACACTGGGAAAAGATAATCTCAACAATGGGCCCTGGCGAACTCAGCTATCTACAGGTAGAAAATGAAATCAGGGTTCTTTTGCTCTGTACGCAAACCAAGTACAAGCGGATCAGACACCTTAACCTATGACCTGGCACTCTCATATAGAAAAAAATAGGGAAACCCACATGAGAATCAGCATAGGCTAGGGCTGTCTAAAAGAATGTGGGACTTCATAAAATTGAAAAGCTTCTGCATAGCAAAGGAGCAGTTGGGTGTATAAAGCGATGGTCTACAAGATGGGAGAAAAATGTTGCCCGCTATCCTCCTATTAGAGAATAAGTGTTTAGAATAGACAAAGAACTAAAAAGACTAACCAAGCAATCCAGCAACCCAACGAGGCTAATAATATGAGTGGTCGTTCTCAAAATGTGAAATAGGAATGGCCAATAAACCTCTGAAAAACTGTTCAAGGTCACTGGCCATCAGAGAAATGTCAACTAAAAGCACATTGAGATTCCATCTCAACCTAAGCAGAGTGGCTGAGGAAAACAAAGGACACCCAATGCTGACCGAGATGGGGAATGAGAGGAGTCAGTACACACCACTGGTGTGAAGGTAAACTCATCTCAGAAAAGAAAAACACCTCAAACCTGCTCTAACACCGATGGATGGGACTTTTGACTGTTTCTCCAGAGTAGTCTACAAGTGCAGAGAGACTTACACGTCAGTGTTTATGCAGCCCAGTTCACAAAAGTGAAGGCGTAAAACTAATCTTGGTGCCTGTCAATAGAGGAACGAATAAAGGGTGTGTGTGTGTGTGTGCGCGCGCGCGCGCGCGCGCGCACGCGTTTCTTTTTATAGCCCTAGAGATGAATGAAGTTACGTCATTGGTGGAAAAATAGATACACTGGAAATAATGTGTCCTAAGCAAATTAAGTCAGTCTCAGAACATCAAATACTATCTTTTCTGACATTTGTGGTCCTATATATATGACACCAATGTAGAAGTGAAACTCTTTAGGGGAACAAGGGTGACTAACTGAGAGGAGGGGAATGGGTGGTGAGGAAGAGGAGTAGGGGGGCTGCTCGAAGTAATTATTCACTTGAATGGAAATGACCTTATATAGCCCAGTTTAATAAAATAAAAATGAAAAAAAATACATTTATACCTCCCCAATAAAAACTACTCTTTTATTGCAATAGCTGAGCCAACACATGAAAAAGTGACTGTAGCTATATTCAGGGATTCCATGCCTCTAGGGAGGCCTCTCCTGCCTTTCTGCAATATAGTCTGACTCCAGAACATTCTAATGATCTGTTTCTAGAGACTTCCATTTCTCTTTGCTTAGGACATTCATTCCTGTTGGTCATGCAGTGAGGCTGGGGTTTGCTTTTATAAATCAGATGTGTACATCAAGCACCGAATGGGGACTCTGAGACCCACGTGCAAAGGAACCCAGTTTTTACAGAGACTCTCCAAATGCTGCTTTTGTGGGTGGTTGAACTTTTGAGACGAAGGGCTCTCTTTATAGCCAGGCTTGCCTAATATTTTGGCATCCTACAATTTTGTATACTTTTTAAGGAAAAGGAAGGGGGAAGTGGGAGGGAGGGAGGACTTGTCTTTCATTATCACAGTTGGAGAAATGAGGAAATGTGGTGTTTTATTCCTAGACAAAGTCCTCTGTAGCAAATCTTTTGACAGTTAGTGGGATTTTAAAGAGCGTCTCTTCCCACTCCACCTGCTTTATGTAACCAACCTTCCATGAGAAAATGTCTTTGGTAGACACAAATATTGGCATTAGTTCTTCAGTGGTTCCCTCATACACACCCTTTCCATGTGTTATCAGAGTCCTCACAAAAGCAGAATTCATTCCTCTTGGCCTTTTGCCTTGGTTTGGCCAACAGAGTATGGGTATCGGTGGTCACCTGCCAGTTTTACTCTCTGGCTTTATTCTGGTAGTTTCTTCCCCTCACCCAGAAACCCAGATGACTCATGGGAGCTCAGAGCACCCAGATGTAAAGCTGTAGACACAGACACTCAGTTGGGCCCAGCTCTGATGAACTATTAGACTTTTAGACTTGTGAGAAAGAACAGGTGGCTATTGCTTTAACTCATCAAATTTTAGAGCCAATTATTTGTTATGCAGTAATAACTAACTGATACAATGTCCTTTCTCTTGTTATCCATTAATTTGTATAGTAATTGCCAGCCAATTATGTTGATAGAAAAGTGGATGCTTTTCCTAGCTTCTTACAAATGCTATGAGAGCTGATTCTGGACACCACCCTCCATAAAGCACGTTGCTATGGAGGCCAGCTTTTCTTTCTAGTTAATGATGGCTCTGGGGAATGGTCGCACATTCTACTCTCTAGGATGTGAGATTAAAGTTGGGATACAACTTGAGATTAGTCAAGTTTCTGTCAATCACTGTACATCCTTGGCCAGGCCATCTAATTTCTCGGGATCTCTATTTCCTCATGTACTGAGGTTGGTAGGAGGGCATTATTAGCATATACCAAGACAATGCTCAGCCATGTTCATTGTTATTCTATTCACAATAGCTAGGACAGTGCAACAACCTAAATGTCCTTCAACTAATGAGTGGGCAAAGAAATCGTGCTACATATCCATGCTGAAATACTATTCTATTGTAAAGAAAAAAAAATGAAATCAGAAGAATAGAGAAGTCAGAGATCTTGGAGAAGAACCTACACCCACCATTTTACTAAACTCAGATAACGCCTAACTACATTCTAGATTTTCATCCTTAGGCTTATAACGTCTCATTCCTCATCCACACTTTTCTCTCTTTGTAACAAATGGAGATCATTACAGAACACCGTGAGAAGATCCAGTCGTAGAAAAGAGATGACCACGTAGTGCTCCTCCCCAACTGATATATATGTCCACAATACAATGCCTGGACCCGAGGTGCAGGGATCACAGAGAAAGGGTATGTGGACAGTTTGAAGCTAGAAAATCAGGAAGTTTACTGTGAGAGTATGTCGCCTGCACATTTCAGAGAAGCTACTCTCAACGAAGTTTCATCAACATGACCGCATAAACAAGAGCTGAACAAAGATAACAGCAATGGATGTGCTAATACAGAAGGAAGACGTTTCACGGGGCCTCAACTCCAGACAAAGAACTATATGGGTAATTGAGACATGCTGACAGCAATAGAAATAATAGTCTTCCTCAGAAAAGAGGGTTCCAACTGATGATCTAATACCAAGGGGCCAGCCCTGAAATAATTTGTATAAGAGAAAATCCTATGCACTGAAAGATTAGTATTTATATTTAAGAATATACGTAGTCACACATATTATATCTACAACTATGGAATAGAGGCCATGCATTTGAGAGAGGCAGCAATGTGGGCGTTATGTGGGAGAGAGGAAAAGGGGAAAATGATGTAATTATTTTGTAACTTTAAGAAAAAAAGATTTAAAAAAAGTGCTCTACCCCTACTAAGTCTTAATTAAATGGAAGCTGTTCTCTCTCTAGAACCCTGGTTTCCTTCACATGGTCGACTCTTCCTTACAACCTAATATGGCGCCTTCCTTGGGTACTTTCTGGGGTTCAACTGTCTGGATCCTATATTGTGTCTTTCTCCTCTAGTTCTCTTCATTTATCAAATTTCTTTCACATGGAAGGTGTCAATCAATCAGCTGGCCATCTTGGATAGACGATTCTTTGTACTCGAAACCTGCAGTGACCACAATAATTAGAATAATCACAGTTAATCACAGAATGCTTTTTTGGTTCAAATACTTCAAGCGGGTGATCTCATTTGCAAATCATGACAAGGCCTTAACCCTCAATGTGATTTTACTTAGAGATAAGGACTTTAGGAGATAATTAAAGAGGTTAAATTAATTCCTAAGTGTGTGGTCTCATCCTAATTCAGTGTGATTGATGGCCTTCCAGGGATCTTTCTTTCTCTCTCTCTCTCTCTCTCTCTCTCTCTCTCTCTCTCTCTCTCTCTCTCTCTCGTTTCCTTGAGATTGCACAGAGGAAAATCCAGTGAAGGGTATAATGAGGCCCTGGCCTTCTACAAACCAAGGAAAGAACCATCACCAGAAAGACATCTTGGAGGGACCTTGACCATGGTGCCTAGGCTCCAGGATGATGAGAACACAAGCTTCTGTTGTTTAAAGCATCAAGTCTGACGTTGTGTTAAAGAAACCCAAGCAAGTGAGTCACACTATCTGGTTGATATGGTCACCAAGTCCATCTTACAGGTCAGAAAACTGAAGCTCAGAGACATGGCGTAATAGACCAGCGAGCTGCTTCCGGCAAGCGTTTCCCTGAGCCTGGATTCTACTGGGGAGTGCAAAAGCTCCCAAGTATTCTCACATATTGCAGGCAAATTTCAGGCTCTGAGCAGACCTCCAATCCATGGATGGCCTGAAGCTGAGAAAGCACTCCTAGCTTTATGTTGGGATTGGGGGAGAGCAAGAATTTAGCCCAGTAATGAGGCTTCCTCAGAGGGCAGCCTAGCAACCCAAGGTCGGCCACCTGGACAAAAAGAATCCGAACGATATATTGGGTTGTTCCTTTTATGTTGTGGCGGCAATAAATTCTTTATAGTGTAAGTAGTTCCATTTGATGCATATTTTATCACGCCTCATGTCTGACATAAGGAAAATGTCTAGTTACATAATACATTTTTTAATATTAGTACAAACATAAAAGGCATTTCTAAAACATTTCTCAATTTGCCTCTCCTTGGTAATGCCAACCTCTGTCCTGGTACTCACCACTGTTTCTGCCACGGAGCAAATGATATCTCTGCAAAGCGTAGGAAGAGATGATGCCTGGGACAACTCTGACATAAAGGCCGGCAAGGCCTGGTGTTCCTCAGTCAAGAGAGAGGCAGAGAGACACATGCATTCCTTTTACGCCCTTTTCTCTAGTCTCAGAGTAGGACCTCAGTTAGTCGGAGAGGAATGAATTCTTGCATGTTAGAATTAGACACTTAGAGGTCTCAAGATGGAGAATCTTGAGTCTGGTGGGAGGTCTGTCTCCAGAAGGGTGGGCCTGAGGAGCTGTGGGCTCATAGCATCAGCAGTTTTTCGAGCCCAAGTGCTGTTATAATACACTCTACTTCACAGGGCTTGTCAGCTACCCTGTAGGACGTTAAGTCACATCTCGGGCTGGGACTATCTCCCCACTCTGACAATAAAAAACAATGTCTCCAGATAGTCAAACAGCTCCTAAAGGCAAAGCTGAGCTCCCGTCCTTTGCATAAAAGCAAACATCTGGTGAGATCGATAGCATCTGGCCCAGTGTGGCTCTACAGTGAACGGTAGTGTCAGTGAGGGAGGGATCCTAGCTCCTTAGGGTCTTTCACTTGGCAAGCAGATGATCACCAAATTACAATATGCCACGATGATGGAGAGCAGAGGGGCTGGACAGACATGGACAGCAGAAATCCGTGGCACTGCAGGGTCTGGAAGCAGATGTCAGCGAAGTCATTGTCAGGCCAGAGAGGACCCTTCGGAAGGCACAGGGTTCCTGGCTTTTACATTTGACTTATAACCCAGTTGTAAGAACTGGAGCAGACTATAAATGACCCAAACAAGAAGGGATGACGCAGAAAAAACATTCAAGATAGGAAGAGCGCTGAGGAACCGTAAGCTGGCCCATCTAAAAGTCTCCCTTTCCCAGTTCCCAGCGTAGTGATAGACCCCCCAGGGATTGTTATACGAGTAGTGGACAAAGTAAAAGACTATATTTTCTTTGCACATTCAAAGAAAAATGTGAGCCCCTGTGTCACATAATAGTAAACAGAATTATAGCAGGTATGTTGGAATTAGATGCTTCCTGCATGCTAAGAAATATACCAGACTTATGGTATTTAACCTTTCAGGCAGCAGACCCATAGGGCAAATGTTTCCAGTCACGGCCTGCTTCTCACTTATGAGAATCGTTTTATTGGTTCAAGGGATGGTCCTTGTATACAAACCCAGGCAGAATGACGCCTGTCCCCACATCTCTCATGCCTCTGCCACACTGTCTTCTTACACTGGGGCGCTTTGTGTCTGGGCCCCAAACCTATCCACCTATTCCTTCCGTGGTTCCTGAGGAAAAACCGTGCCATTCCGTCTCTTGTCCGCCTCCATGTTTAAAGAGCCTTTCCAGCATTTAATTCCTACTGAGTACCGACTTCTTTTCTCTGGGGAGCTGAAATACTCTCAACAACAGAGAAAGAACTAAAGGGAGCATTTGTTGTAGTAAATTATTCATGGTAAAGAATTTGCTACACTCTGGGGCAACAAAGACACGTTTGTGTGTGGACTCCAAGGGTGGCATCTGGGTCATGCTGGATACCATAAGCCGAGAACAGAACAATGAACTTATCTCTGGGCCCCCTGGAGAGACCGATGGGACAATTCTTTGTAGACTGAGTTACTGACCACTCAGCTTTCCCAAGACCACTGTGCTCTGAAACGGGAAGGACTGGGGATTTTCAGAGATAAAATCAGTTACATTAAAATGAGTCTTTTTGTTGTCCTCGCTGTCTTTTTGTTTTTGTTTTTTCTCTGCTGTAGATTTCCCTTTGAAAACAGCTTTTGTTCTATTTACAGTGTCTTCATTATCCTGACCAGCCTTAAGAATCCACTTCTGGTCTGAGCACCTGAAATGAAAGTTAGTTAAGTGTGGTCTACTTAAGGTGGCTGAATCCTCAGAATTTCAGGGGAAAACCCAACAATGACCCAGTATTAAAGAAGTCACGGTACTGGTACTGATAGATTTAAAGGGCTGGAGAAAAAAAAGAACCAAAAAACCCAAAACAAACAAACAAACAAACAAACAAAAAACCAAACCAAACCAACCAACCAACCAACCAAACAAAAAAAAAACAACTCATCTTCTACATGAAGGGTAGCCAGCTTAAAAATAGTGGTGGAATTCTGACATCCTTACTCCAAAGCAGCCAGTTCCTGGTTCTTTTGAATCTGGGCTGGTCTGTGCAAGTCTGACCAGAAAAGTACACGGTGAAATCGATATCTGCAGGCTCTGAGTCCACGAGCATGGGGGCCTCCTTCGGTCTTGATCCAGCTGGACATTGACCTCCATTGTAGACGACTGATTACCCTCAGGTGGCTATGCTGTGTGGGAAAGGAGCTATTCCAGGGATTGTATGGTGTGTGTGTGTGTGTGTGTGTGTGTGTGTGTGTGTGTGAGAGAGAGAGAGAGAGAGAGAGAGAGAGAGAGAGAGAGAGAGAGAGAGAAAGGGGGGCGGGGAGAGGGCGGAGGGAGAGAGAATAAAGGTAAGGAAGGATCCTAGTGGATCCTTCCCGACCCAGCTGCTGAGCTGATGATTCAAAGACATGGAGATAAATCACCTAGATAAATCCGTCCAAACTTCCTAACCTATACTGTGCATTAGACAAGATTGTTGCTTCCAGGTCTGGTTGTTGTGGTACATGAAGTTGAGCTCCCCAAACGCTCTTCATCTTCCTTTTTGAGGCAGGGCCTCTCCTCGAACCTGGAGCTCACCTTCAGCTAGACTGCCTGTACAGTGAGCATTGGGGTCTTCCTGTCTCCTGCTCCCCAGTACTGAGATTACAGTCCTGCTCTGCACCCAGATTTTACCTCCTACACTCATGTCCTCATGCTTACATGATGAGAACGGAGACCACTCCCTAGCCCCCATCTTCAAGTTTTGAAAATGTGGTAGCTTTATCTATTCTTTGAAAAGTTCATGCACCTGTGCAGTATCACTTGATATTGCCTCTTGCCTCCCTCAACTCCCCCCAGGAGTGCACATCACATCTCCTCCCAACTTCATGTCCTAGTCCTTTTTATTTATTTTCATTTACTTAGTCAAATGAAGTGCTGCCTGAATTTTCTTGGGTATGGGGAACGTGACAATGGCTCGATTCCTAAAGAAAAGTGTCTCCCCAGAAGCTCTTACTGTCAATAGTTCCTTAGCTAAGGCTGGGGGGGGGGGGCGTCCTCTGGAACTCTTCCCAAATCATTGCTAGAAAATTTAACTGGCTTGATCTTACACAGATCTTGCGTCGGTAATTTTAGCTGCTGTGAGTGCATATGTAGAATAGCCCGGTGTCTAGAGGACAGGATTTCACAGCAGTCCTCCTCACCCTCTGATGCTTGCATGCCTTCTGTCACCCCTTCTGTGATGTTTGAGCCTTGGGGGGAGGGGGTTGATATAGTTCTCCGTCTACAGATGAGCACTCAGCTCAGCTTATTCTCAGTTCTTTGGGCAGTCTCTGCATTAATCACTAACCACTGTGATACAAGGCTTCTCTGACCAGGTCAGAGGCAGCACAAATCCATAGATATAAGCATATTTAGAAGGGAGTTTACCAGTTATGACCATTTAGAGAAATACCAACAGGTCCTCCTTTAGGACCCATACCTTCTCTAGCCGTAGGTTTTAGAGTTTAGAGTTTAGAGCACAAGCATGAATTCCCTCCGATGGAACAGACCTCAAATCCAATCGAGAGAGGTTACCTCTCATAAACAATCTTATATCAGTGGAACATATCCTACCTGGTAGGTCAGTTTTATAGGGTTCAGTGCTGGAAAAGATACTGATTTTTTCCCCCACAAGTAACCTGAATAGCACCTTCTAGCACTATGAAAGCTAGCATTATTCAACATGGAGCATTTCATGGTCAGTTTAAGGCTGATTTATTATTATTATTATTATTATTATTATTATTATTATTATTATTTCAATTTATTTAGGTTCTGCTGCTGACACTGGAGGATCCCTCCTTACCTTTATTCTCTCCTCCCTCCCCCCTCTTACCCAGTACCCCTCTCCTGGAAACACCCTCTCCTATCCCCCTCCCCTTGCTTCTATGAGGGTGTTCCTCCACTGTCCCACCCACTCCCATCTCCCTGCCCTCGATTCCCTTACTCTGGGGCATCTATTGAACAACGGTCGTGGGGAATTTCAAGTATGGGGTTGGCGTGGTGGCAACTTACCAGTTGGAACCTCGTTAGCAAGGTGGAGAGATCGTGGAGTTCTGAGCCAGAGTCTCCTTGAGATAAAAACCAGGTCGGCCATTGCCCGGTAGTGCATTGCCAGCCAGGCTGCTGGAGCAGAGTGGCGGCTTCATTTTTTAATATTTCCCACAACAGGTTCCTTCTCAGAAGACTCAGGTAGGTCCCAGAGCCCAGCACCCTTCCTTTATCTTCCTGCTACCTCAACCACAGGCAGAATTTATTCAATTTCAAATGTGGTGAGGCCACACAGGGTATAGTGATTCTTGTTATAAAGTTTCCATCCTTTGGTATAGGTGCCTAGACTGTTCCACCAGGAGCCAAGAAAGGTTGTATCCCAAGAAAGCAAAACCAAGTTGGGCCAGGCTCTGCATCACCTGGCTCATCTTTGGGCATCTGTGGTCCTCGGTTTTACCCCACACTTGCATATAGCTGTACCTGAGTGCCCTCGGGTTCTTGGCACATAAATCTGTGTTTCTGTGGACATGTGTTCTGTGCAGAACTTTTGAATTAAAAGAACGGACTAAGTCACAGAACAGGACAGCTCCATTTGCTGTCCTCAGTTATATTGGTTTTGATGAGGAAAACCTTAAGATGTAAGCTCTCTTACATCTTAAAGAATTTGATAAAGTCATTTCCCAAACACCTGACCCTGTCCTTTTCAAGAAAAAAAAAAAAAAAAAAAAAACCATCACTACCCACAGGCCAGTCTTCCAAAAGGGGAAAGAAATAAAAAAGACCTGTCTGCATAAATGATGGGAATCTTATGCACAGGGAGAAAATTGGTGAAAAAAGTTAAAAGTGATCCCCCCCCCCCCGCCATGAATAGACGGACAGGGAAAAAAAAAAAACGAATGAATTTTAGATTCTAAACCTTCGACTGGAATACTCCAGAGAGTTCCAGGGCGCCATTATTAAGTAAGGGTCTACAAGCTCTGTTCTGGACCTCCCTCATAGAGCTCAGAGGCGGAAATGGGAATCTTCAGTGGCTCCCATGTGCCTCAGGTGTTTACTGAAGTCGGAGAATAACCGCCCTACATTTATTTACTTTACTAATAATTTCCATGAAGCGTTTTTGTGTGACATCAATACAAATTGCAGCTCTGACTTACTGCCTTCTTAAAGACACACACACAAGGAGGGAGTGTGGCTGGGGAAGAGAAAGAGAGAAAAAGGGAGAGGGAGGGGAGAGGAGATGATGAGCTTCTAACGGGGAGGGGCAGGGCTATGAAGAGAGGCTAATTTAGATCTTTATGTGTGGTTTTTAGACCTCAAGGAACCACCGCACTCCCGCTTCCCTACCTTGTCTTCTTCCTTTAAAGTTGCTGCTCCGCATGACTCGCTCCTGCCTTGCTCCCCTCCCCACAAGGGAAATTCCCAGGTGCAAGTACACTTGGTCTTCTGCCTCAGGAAAGACTCTGATGTGGATCTTTGAAGAGAGAGGAACTTAAATATTAAAGGATCCAGCAGGTGCCAATAGACTTGGACCAGCAGTCCCAAAGGGGAGTTTGTTTTCAACATAAATACTAATAATGCAGTAATTGCGGGGCAAGCATCTCCAGATGCAGACTGTTCTGATCAGCTGGAGAGGGATGCCAGGTTGGGAAAGCAGTGAGGGGGGACTCGGGCTGGGCCACATGACTCTGTCTCCATCCTGACAAGTGGTCTGGGGCCTCGTTTCCACTTAACTCAGCTTCAGAAGCTTCTGCAGGCCTTCTACATTGGAGCTAAACCTGAGAGCTGACAAGAAAGCTGGAAAGGCATCAAATAAAAGTGGCTCCTGTTATTCCTTAGGTACTCAGCCGCCTATGTTCTCCCTTCTTTTGCAAAAACATATTTATTTTATGAGGGTTTTGCCCGGATGTGTGTGTGCACAACTGTTGTGGATAGCCCTGGGCTTGTATTTTGATGCTAATTCCACTCCTCAGAGGGGCTGCAGATGAGGGGTTGCCTTGTGAACCTTCTCCCCACCTTAACTTTTCAAATAAAGGCTTGAGCCAATGATTGGGCAGGAGGAAGTGGGAGGAGCTGAGAGTCTAGGGGAGGAGCCACGGGAATGAAGAGGAAGGGGAGAAACTACTAAGAGGAATGGAGAGGCGGCAGAGAGAGAAGATGGGGGCCTGGAGAAACCACAAGTTCTATGGGATAATATAGATGGAAATAGAGTAGTGTAGTGGGAGATCTGCCCAATCTAGGCTTGTAGCTTGTTTTGTTAACTGATTGAGTTGAGCTTTCTTTTACCGGGGAATTGGGTTGGAAGCAAAATAGCAGCACACAACCACATGCGTTCAGTTGACTTCCAAGGTCAGAAGAGGGTCTTGAGTTCCCTGGAGTCAGCGTTATAGATGGTTATGAATCACTATTTGGGTGCTGAGAACTGAACCTGGGTCCTCTGCAAGAGCAGCAAGTACCCCCTAACCACTGAGCCATCCCTCCAGTCCCCTTCTCCCCATTCTTCAAGATTTAGTTCAATGAAGCACATGCCATGTTCCAGCTATTAAATTACACTAGTAAGGTAATTATAATTAATATTACAATTACACAATCTATAGGGATGTACAAATAAATAATATACTAGTTTTAAAACCCTAGTGGCCCCAAACTTTAGGACTTATATTTACTATTATCTAGATAAAGCGATCCTAGCTGGACAATAATGACAGTCACAATAATAATGCCTATGTCTTACCGGGCACTTAGCAGGCATTATGTTTAGCCTTCTAAAGTGCTATTTAATGCTCACCACCATTAGGAAGGCTTATGTTCTCTACTGGCTTATAAGGAAGTAAAGTCTCACCAAGTCAGCACATGGAAAGACAGCACTTGAACCCAGAACCCATTTTTCCCCAATCAGCAAATCACTTCTTAATACGCTGGGATTCAGAACTTTGGCGAGTACAGCTAAGTATGTGTTCTGCCTTTAAAAACCGTCATTTTTTTGCATATGTAATGTGTGTGCACACATGTTGGCGCCTGTGTGTGTATGAGTGTTGAAGTCAGTTGTTGACACCAGGCATCTCCTCCAATCAGTCTTTCCTTCATTTCTGGAAGCAAGGTCTCTCATTGGCCAGTCCAGCTAGCCTCTTGCCATGGAGTTGGTCTCCGCCTCCCGAGAGCTGCCGTTGCAGATGGGCTAGGAGTCCCACAGGGCTTTCGGGTGGGATCCTTTTCTTAGGCTTGCATGGGAAATACTTTATCTATGAAGCAGCCTGCAGCATGCTGTCTTTAAACAAAGAAACAAGAAAACAGACAAACCAACAAAAACGTCAATGAATGAGGAGTTGGCTCTCCTAGAGTTCAGGCTGGGGCTATTGATAAAAGCCTCAGAACGCAGATCTCTGTTCCTTGAACAGAGAGACAAATGTCATGTATATGTTCATATAAACCAGTCAGTCTACCTCCCTCCTGACAGTGACAGCCATATTCTCCACACTCGCCGCTGTTCAGGAGACAGGCTGCTTCTTTCCAATTGTTTCCTATGAGAGTAAAAGATAATTCATGAAATTTTAATGTTTGTTTTATCTGCTAAGGATCAAGACAATTAGTAGCAGAACATTTGCAAGTGTTAAACAGATTCTAGGTGCAGGAAGAGAGTAAAGGCTATTGAGTGCTCATCAGAGGCCAAGCACTGTGCTGAGGGCTTTGTATTTCTGAGGAGTTGGGAATCTTTTAACCCCTATCATAACCCTGCGTGGTAGGTATTATCTTCTGTCTTTGTGTTAAAATGGAGCAATTTGCCCGAAATATCTCAGCTAGTGAGTAAGGGGGTTTGGATTTGCAATCTAGTTGACTTCCATCTGTGCCCTTCGTGATTTTACTATATATTTTGATAAATAAAATTAATGATTTTTCTCTCCTATTTTTCTTTCCTTCTAAAAATATTTGCTCAGTATTTGCTGTATTCCAAAACCATGGCAAGTGGATAATGCCATGTTGGACAACTGAGGTGTGCCTGTTTTCCCAAGTATTTGAGGGCCAGAAAGGAAATTATGAAGTACTAAGACATGTCACTGGCTATTCAGATGGAACATTTAGGCTGTAAGAATAAATGGATGAGAGTTTAGGTTCCTGAGTGCTCCCGAGGGCTGTGAGTACGGCCGCACTCTCACTGCAATGCACCGAGCAATGTGCAGTTGACAAGGCTGAGTCCTGGAGAAGACAGAGGATTTGCTAAGGACGCACAGGTGGCACGGGGTGGGTCATCTAGTCGACTCTTATGCACGGAACCCAAGGCTTGTGGCTTTCCTTACTACGCCAAGCCAACATGGGCTAACCTGAATGGAGTGGCTGATCTTCTCTAAGGTGGGCAGTATTTTTAATGACTAAGATGTGATATATGTATGTATGTATGTATGTATGTATGTATGTATTAGTCAAACTATCATCTATCTACATACTTCAGGAAACAAATAAGGTCAGTAGTTCTCATCCGTGAATGACTCTCTGTGTGCCTTTACAGAGGTCCCCCTGGAATGCAGTGTTTCAAGTGTACACTTACATCTCAGCTGCTCTACCAATAGAAATTAGGAGCAGTTAGGCCTGTTGATTCCCTGGAACAATCCCCATTTCCCCGTCTAAAACATAAAAATGAGTATGACAGCCTGCGGTGGTCTCACTGGAGGATGAGCTCTTGTTCTGCTTCAGTAATGCCACGTGTGCTCTGGAAGAGAAGATTAAGGGGGTTTTGAAGCCATCTCCTTTTTAAGCAGGAAGTAGAAAGCTTCATTTCTCTGGCAATTCTACTTACAGGAGGTCAGAGTAGCTTTTGAAGCATCGCTACACCATCAGCGGGCGAAGGAGATTACAGTTAACTTCATGCTCCGGGACTGAAATGGATCTCTCCGCTGTCATAGAGGAGAAGAGTACGGAGCTTGGGAATGTCACAGAGCCTGCTAGCCTTCCGAAGGTCAACGCTGCAAGGGGGCAGCCGCGATTGCCCTGCTGTTTCTATGAGGTCAGATCCTTCTTTGACTGGGAACTACAAGCTGATTACTTCAGTCTCGGTAGTACCCTCTGGGACACATCATGCATTTCCAGTGGTACTTTGAACTTAACTGGGGTTGGGTAATAGTTGTAAAGGTATGCCTATGAACAGCATTTGAACAGGAGGTAACTAACTCCTTGTGTCATGTCAGAAGCACTCAGAGCTCACTTTGTTGACTACACAAGACTGTTTTTTAACATTTGCCCAGGGCCAGCATTTTATCTTTCAGTGTATGAAAATGGTATTAACAGAAGAGTATTCAATCAGTGGCTGTTTTTGAAACTATGTTTTGAATTGTGCTTTACACTGAAAAATAAAGATCCCTATTTGTCACAGACACACTCATCACCTGGATATAAAATTGAACAAGAGGGGCTGGAGCGATGGCTCAGCAGTTAAGAGCACTGACTGCTCTTCTGAAGGTCCTGAGTTCAAATCCCAGTAACCACAGGGTGGCTCACAACCATCTGTAATGAGATATGATGCCCTCCTCTGGAGTGTCTGAAGACAGCTACAGTGCACTTACATATAATAAATAAATACATCTTAAAAAAAATTGAACATGAAAGTCTAGTCATCAACTGTTCTTTCCCTTAACTCCATGCACTGATAGTCCCTGTTACAGTGCTGGGGTACTGAGGTAGATTGGTTATTCATATTGTTGAAGTATGTAAATTCCACTTTTTATTACATATATTTGGTGTGTGTGTATGTGTGTGTGCTTGTGTATGTGTGTCCTAGGATGACTTGCGAGAGTCACATCTCTCTTTCTACCACACGGGTCCCAGGGGTGAACTAGTGTCGTCAGGCTTGGTGACAAACACCCACTGAGACATTTTGCTCAGCTGAAGATGTGATTTTTCATGCAACTAAGCGTGTCCAAGCTCAGGAGAAGCAAGCCATTATTTATTCTCTTTTTCAACACTCGGTATAAGTTTTCAGATAAGCCAGCAATGTAAAGAATGTTTATTGTCTTCTGTGTAGGAAAAAGATGACCGTGAAGAAGACAGCCGAAACACGTGACCGTGTATGATAAAGAACGCTACGGGAAAAGGCCACCAAGGTCCTTGTTGTTCTTGCCTGATGTGCGGTTGGGAACATGAAAGATCTGACAGGTGAACAAAGCTTCACAGATTGCACAGAGCCCTACACCTGGGTTTAGTTTAGCTTCTGCAACCTTGTCATTTCCTTTAAAATTGTTTCTGGCACCTTACAACTGGGGGATCCGCTAGAAAAAATCAAAAGGAAAGTTCTATCTTTACGATCTTGTGACACACAAAGAATTCTAAAGTGGAAAAGGAAAATCATGATCTAAAAGGGTAAGTCCCATGTTGGTAAAATCCCACACATATGCTACATATACTATATAATTTATATTTTGTAAAGCATTCCTTTATTGTGCTGAAGGTTTGACCAAGGGCCTTGCATGTGCTAGGCAAGCAGTCTCTTCCTAATCATAATCTCCAGGTAAAACATACTTTTGAAAATATTGCTTAAAGAATGAAAAGCCAACTCATAGAGTCGGGGTGAGGTATCTGAAAATCCATGTGTCTGACTGCGATAAGGACTGTTAGAACCTGGGGATGTAGCTCACTAAAGTACTTGCTGTGCAAACATGAGGCCTTATATTTAGATCTTCACTATACACACACACACACACACACACACACACACACACACACAAACACACATTCTGAGCCTGACGGCACACATCTGTAACCCCTTCACTAGTGGGTGGGGCGTGGAGACGGCGGCAGTATTTTCTGGGCTTGCTGGACAGACAATCTCACTAAATCAGTGTGCTCCCGGTTCAGTGAGAGAGACCCTGCCATAAAAACTAAGGTGGAAAGTGATGGAGGGAGACACTTTCCTGATTTAGACCTTTGGCCTCTACAGGAACTCACAAATATGTGCACATGTGCCCGCACTCGCTCGTGCCTGCCCATAGACCACACAGCACAAACCTCAGTCATAAAAATAAGCAATAAAAAGAGCAGAAGATTTAAGTAAGCATTTCCCTCATGCCTAGAGACAGACAACTGAATTGATAACGAGGGGATATGCCCTAAAAACATAATTGAGGAACTACTACTATTCAGCTATCCACATGGTTGAACTTCCTAAAACTGCCCATCCTAAGTGTTACCAAGTCTGTAGAACAAACAGAACACTCACATGCTGGTTCTGAGATGGCAAAATGGCACACGATTTGGGCACAGTTTGTCAGCTCCCTAAAAGATTCTATGTGCAGGTACTGCAGGATGCAATACCAATCAAAGGTGTTTATTCAAAAAAGACTAAATATATATATCCGAAGACATTGCAGTCAAATTTTATAGCAACAACTTTAGTTGCCCCAAACTAGAAATGCGACACATGTACTGTGCCAGAAAGTTAGATATACAAACTACAGCACATACATACAAGAGAATAATCCTTAGCTATAAGAAAGAGGGGAAAAAAACTATTGTTGTAAATAATAACATGAGTCAGATTAAAGAGTGGGAATGATGGAATTTGAAGGAACTTGAAGGAAGCCTTGGGAATTATAGACATATTCATTCCCACATTCATAGCGCTGGTTTACGTAGTGCATCGTTTTTACATGTGAAATCCACCAAGTAGACACTTAAAATAATAGTAATCTACTGAATTCCAATTTTATCTCAAAAAGGCTGTTAAAAGAGATCATATCAAATACTGGGGAAACATTTTTTTTTGTTAAAAAACAAGCAGATGTAAATTTATTGTTTTCTTGCACATCAGTAACAAACTGGGTCTGGGGAGCCACTGCTCTCTCTAGCTAAGACACCTCCCTTCTTCCACTACTTCGTCTGTTAGTTACGGCTGCCCACTTCACCCTTGTAAGCATTTGGCTTGCTGGTCAAGCCTCCTGCAAATATTTCAGTCTTCAAATACTTCCCCTTGCTTCCTAGAGTAAGTTATCTTTAGATAACTTTTCTAAGTTTAAACCTGGTATCAATGGTCACCGGAGAAAAGGCAATTGGGGGAACTTTCAGGGGAAAATATTTCTTTTGGCTCCCAACTAGCAATCTGAGACAGTTGTTCCCCCGACCTGCCTGGGAAGCCAATTGTAAGTCTTCAGTTCAGAGTAACTGGTCAGCGTTAGTCAGAGGAATGCTTTATAAAAGAAGAAAATTGATGACGCTTATCGAATTTGCCATGGCTGAAAATCACAGGGCTCAAAAATTAAGACGTTCACTCTCCACATGACACTCAGTTCTGAGTGGAAGTTTTCTTTAGTCTAGAACTCCATTTGGCAGGATTCTGACCCACGGCCCCCTGTTACTGCTTTTAGAAGACTTTTTTTTTTTTTTAAATCAGGGCCTTTGAAAATTTTCTTTGAATTCCTTAGAGATTGGCAAAACAAGATGGTGAATTTGAGGCTGATGTAGGAGACGATTCTAATAACCTTTCCATCTACCCTGGGCAATTCCTGAATCTTTGCCTTCTGTTTTGGTACAGTTGCCTAATAGGACGTGGAGGCTCATCCTGGAGAGGGTCACTGTGTCTTCTCAGACTGACACAAGCCGTTCTTCCACAGACCAGAGTAGTATCAAGTGACTCACGTGCTTACCATTCTGGTATACGTCTGTAGTAGTTACCTTTCTGTAGCCGTGGTAAAATTTCCTGACAGAGACAAGATGAGTTTATTAACTCTGGCTTATCATTTCAGAGGAACCAGTCCATGGTCAGCTGTCTGTGCCCTTGAGTAGGAGGCATAATGGTAAAAGTGGCATCATGTGTGGCCAGAGCTGATCTCTTTGTAGGAGGAATTGTCAGAGATAATAAACCTTCAAGGACTTAACCTAGTAAATAACTTCCTCCTGTAAAATTCTAGCTCCTAAAGTTTCCAGAGCCCCCTAAAATAGGACCAAGTATTTAAAGTGAGAGCCAATTGGAGACATGGCACGGTTAAACCACGGTAGCTTCCCAGAACAATGTAGGAGAATTCTCTAATCTCTTCTCACGGGACCCAGATTTTAATTCACTTTTGTTTTCTCCTTCTGCAACGACCCGTGCACTTACCCTTGTGTCCATATATCCTAGCTTTCCTTCCTTCTGAGCACTGGGGACAGAACCCAGGGCCCCATTCAGTTATCAGGCAAGCACTCTGTCCCTGAGCTATAACCCTAATCCTGGACTTTCCTTTTTTAAGAGCTGGCTTGACATGGTTGGGTAGGGGGAAAGTTCCCACCATTTCAAACATTACGACTCTGTAATAATTTCAGTGTTTTCCAAGAAGATATCACCACCTAAAATCTCCCTCCTTTAATGGCCTGGTTTTACCTGCAATTGGAGAATACCTTTCCTTTTTTGTTTGTGCCAAAACAAATGCTGTTTTCTATTAGAAATATTTGATATTTCTGCAAATGGTCAAGTAGAAATGGAACGAGATAATTGAGCCTGACTCCTTTCGAGACAGAACATATTCAGAGAAAGACTACTCTCATTATTGTTGGTAAGACAAAGTTCTTTGCGTCCCCTTGAGGTGAATGTTGGTTGGCAAGCATGAGCGGACCCTCCATTCATGGTGGGACAAAAGGGCGATTTAACTAAAGTTTCAGAAGTCATGAGATTTACACACAGCATCAGATATGGCGAACTGAAATGCGTCTTAGTAACAGCTGAGCCACATTTTCCAAGAAAGCTGCCAAGTGATGTTACCCGAAACAAACATGTCCAATCTCTCTCTCTCTCCTCTCCTCTCCCTCCCCTCTCCCGCCCTCCCTTCCTCTCCCCCCCTATCATTTTTTCTTTATTTTGGCTAGCTTTCATAAAATCAGACCTGAATTACTTTTTAGTGTTTTCCAACATGTAAACAGCATCTTTCTTTTAGAATTCAATTCAATCTTGAATTAAGATGGGCTCCAAACCCACAATGACTGGTATCTCTCAACAGAGAGAAGAAACACAAAGTCAGAGCCGTTTTCTGAAAATGCCAGGTGATGGTGAAATGGACATCTGGAGGCAATGTATCTGTTAGCCAAGGATGCCAAGCACTTCGGGAAAGAGCTAGGGAAAATGGGGAAGGATCTTATCAGAGAGAGAGAGAGAGAGAGAGAGAGAGAGAGAGAGAGAGAGAGAGAGAGAGACAGAGACAGAGACAGAGACAGACAGAGAAACAGAGACAGAGAGACAGACACAGAGAGACATAGAGGAAAGAGACAGAGAGATAGAGACACACAGAGGTAGAGACATAGAGACAGAGAGTCACACACACAAAGACACACATACACACAGAGAGACAGAGAGGGATACAGAGAGAGACACACACACAGAGACAGACAGAGATGCAGAGACATTTTTTCTTTTAAATATTTAAACCACTATGATGTGGTTTCTTGTTGGCAGCCCTATGACATTTCTGTGGAAACTGTGTTGGATAGCTAAGAAGTATTCAATACAGGTAACTCTCTGCTGTTTGTCCAGATGTTCTATGATTATCTTAACAAGACAGATTTTATTCTGTAGGCCAAAAGTGAACTTAAATGACACCTCTAACATATGATGATTGTCTTTGGTGACAAGGACCTCTTACACTGCCATTCTGTATTATTTCACTGATACCCAGATTACTGGTTTTATTTTCCTCCATGAGATTATGAAAACCAACTTGAAGAATAAATGGGGGAAAGCTGCCTGGTCATGCAACTGTAATGTAATTTTTATGCTTGTCTCACGATTCCACACTGTTCCTCAGTGTCTGAAGACAGCTTCCAAAAAATGCTTGAGCAATCCACATATCTGTGAACTAATTGTACCATGCCCCAAGGCCACAGATTTGCAGAACAACTCTCTTGGACAGTAAGTTCTGGTGTGTTTGTTTCAAAGCTGCTCATTGTTACTTGCAGCCACACCTTAGCTATTTTACATGGAACTCTTTGCCTGTTTAACTTATATTATCCCTTCCCTTGGAGGGGCTGGGGCTTCCTTTTCATTTTGTGGGGAGCTTAAGAAACTGCTTAGTAAGTTAGTAATCAGTATCAAGGCACAACAGCCATCCCTACGAATTATGACCCCCGCCAGTCTCTGAAGACAAAGAAGATGTTCAGTTGTGCAATTTTCCACTCTTCTAAAAATAGTGCGGGGTCAAGTTAGTCCCAGCTCAATGCTATAATCCAAACAATATTCCGCTCCATGTGGAGCGACGCTTCGAATTCGCCCGGGCCACTGTGTTTGTAGACAAGCCATGGTAGCTCTGACCGTTTTGACCTTCCCAGCATTTGTCTTCTGTCCCTCCTGCACCTTATGGCACCCAGTCACAGAACCGTAGTAGCAATATTATAATTTTCCTTTTCTTCTTGGATCTTCTTAAGAAGACCCAGCTCAGCTTACCAGGAGAGACCCCTGTCAAGGGCCAGCTTGTCAGACAGGACAGCAGCTCTCTGATTCAAGTAAGGTAGAATCAAGCATCAAGGTGTCCATCTCTTCACTTTAACTGGGAATTGGTCTTTTTCTGCTCCCAAATTGAATCAATATGGCTTATCTTAAGTGGGAAAAGTTGTTATTGAGCTCTGTGTGGAACTCTGTAGTTTTTTATTAAGTGAGACACTGAGAAAATACAGTAATGCATGTTTCTGATGACCAATTTTGAATTAAACTTCTTAATCCTCAAGTATTACGTAATTCTTAATATAAATACTAACAAATATCTCTAAATGGTGTAGTGTAAACTTCATGACTTCTTTTTAAAAATAGTTCTTAATTTTACAATTTTATGTGTATGAGGGTTTTGTATGTATTTATGTGTGTGTGTATATATGTACATATATACACACACACATAAATACATATATCTCATATACATGTCTGGTGCCCATGGAAACCAGAAAAGGGTCCTGGACTTCCTGGAGCTGGATTTATGGGCACCCATATGAGCTGCCATATGGGTGAGGCAAACCAAATCTGGGTCCTCTGCAAGAATAGCAGAAACAGCAGGAACTCAACCATCTCAATAATGCTGCTTGTGTTCCCTTAACAAACAACAAACAACAAACAACAACAAAATAAACAAACAAAAACACTAACCAAAGAGAAACACTCTGTGAACTTAGCTTGTTGATTTTGTGAATTCTCTTTCTGTGGCTTCTCTTTCATATAAATCGCTTATATCTGTTCATTTTTGAATATCTTCCTTATCCCATTGCATTATGCTTTGTACTCAGAACTGTTTAATCATTGAATGCTCTTTCAAGGTAAAACTGTAAAACTTTGGCTTCTCATTCCAAGTCCCCCACAATTATATTTCTTCCTATCTCATTTGTCCACCACCCACTCACCTATCCATCTTATCCATCCATCCATCCATCATCCATCCATCCATCCATCCATCCATCCATCCATCCATCCATCCATCCATTTTATCCATCCATCCATCCATCCATCCATCCATCCATCCATCCATCCATCTATCCATCCTTCCAATAAAATTTATACAATATCTAGCCTGTGCCTGGCATTATACTTTGTTCAGAGGACCTAATGTGATCCAGATAGGCCTAGTTTCTCTCCTCACAGTTTGCTGATTGGTGAATGGTGTGAGCTGGAATACCAAACTTGCTCACATGGTGCAACATACTCTGTGAGAGAGATAGCAGGGCCACTCTGCAGAAGGAGCATGTAGGCTGGAATCTGACCTAGGAATAAGAAGTTTTCTATTCTTCTATCACTTGGTGGCTGAGATACGAGGAGGGAAGCCCTGGGGAGAGATAAGTGTGCACATTTAGAATTGAAGACAGGTAAAGCCCCTGGAGATGTAGAGTGCAGTGGGAAGATTAGATCAGGAGGAAGAAACAAGAAGAGGCTGATCCCATTGTGAGTTAGGGCTGTCAGTGAAATACCATAGTCAGGTTTCAAACGGGGGAGGGACTAATAAGATTAGTGTTTTAAAAAGCATTACTGGTCTTGTCTTATGGGCAGTGGACAAAAGAGCACAAGAAGCTAGAAATCCAGTGACAAGTTCCGATGTTACAAGGGATGATGGCCCAGACCTGTAACACGGCAGAAGAGACGCGAGAATCGCTTCTCGGCCTTTTGGCTAAGATCATGTACAGAACAGACACGAGATGTGGGCAGACTAGAAGGACTTAGATGTAGTCTGGTCCTCAATATGCCACGTAACTCATTTGGTTTGCAACACTCATTCCCTTGTTAGGTAAGTTTAGCACGTATTTATGGGCTGCAAATCTTTTCAGTTGATGTCAGTTCTCCTTGAAGCCTTTTACCCTCAACCTGAAGAACCTGTCTGAGCCCTTACAAGACGGTTGGCCTGTACCTTTTGTTTTGCCCAGAGAATGAATTTAGTCTTTGTTTTCATGCATGCTTGTCTGAGGAGTGAAATGAACAAGTAAGTCCTTCCCTCCATATCTGTGAAACAAATTCTAAGATTCGATGGTCAACTGGGATCTTAGTTCTGAAAATTCTCCAGTTGTGTTTTCTTTTTTTTTTTTTTGTTTGTTTGCTTGTTTTTCAGATCTACATCGTAAAACTATTTAACCAACCTAGGGATTCATTCTATTCATTTGCTTATAAATAGATTTATTCATTTACTCATTATATTTATTCAAAGCCTTCTGTCTTACAGGCTAGATTCTTGATTTCCCTTTCTCTCTTTCTTTTTCTGACTCTCTCAGATGTACCATTGTGGATATCATGTTTTCTAACATGATAATTAGGAGTATTTTTTTTCTCATATAAACACATGGTTGTCAAATGAACCATCTCAAGGCACAAGGGGTAACAGGTACAGAGCAGTTCCTTCGGCTCTCTAGGAGGAAAGCTAGCCCTTGGTGGTTGGCACATGCCTTGCACAAAAGACCCGAATTTGAGCATTTGAGTGTTGGCTGGATCAAGTTAATCCTGTTCTGTTTTTTTTTTTAAACAGTTCCTGCTGTTTACGCAGTAGAAGCAGAACTAAACAGTACCAGATCCTCCAAAGGCACAACTCAGAAGAACAAGGGACACAACAGAGGGTTCTTAATGTAAAGAAACATTTTGGCTTTGTCCCGTCATCTCCCTAGCTCTCAGCCCACCCTCACCCTGGACCCTACCCTGCTAGAATGGGCGGTGGGCTAGCCCTGGCTGGCAGGGATGCTTTTGAGTTCCAGGATTCTTCTAAACTGTACTTGCTGTAAATGATTTTTATGCTAACACGACATTGAAGTCCTTTTTTGGCAAATGCATCGCCATATAAGATTAAAAATAATTTGGAGGGCAGGATTTCTACCAGGCATTGATCAAACAATGTACTGTCGTGAGCTGGTTCCAAATTCCTAATGCATCTGCTTTATACAGTCCCGGCTTTATAGAGCTACAATCCCCCGTTTGTCCGAGTTCAGTCTGCTTGTGTGCTGGAAGAACCACACCCCTTTATTTCTGCCCTGGAGGGCTGCTTTCCAAGTTTGGGAAAAAAAAAATCTCTCAAATAAGAAGTCACAGAAGCTTTAAATAATACGGTTGTTGCAAGCATCCTTGTCGAACATTTAGCGAGCTATCCCGTTGCCTTTCCTGATCAAGGCAGATGTAAAACAGCCGCCCCCATGTTCCTGCCAGAGCGGCCATCTTGAGTTCAGACGCTCTTTCGAGTTTCTCTTGGAAGTCCCCAATTGAATACATCTGGTTCCCAGCAGAAACCGGATGTCTTGTTTGTTTGTTTAATTATTTTAATCTGAAGTTGCATCATGATCCAGCGGGTCTTTTTTTTTTTTTTTGTAGAGAATTTTAGGCTCATCTGGATGATGCTCTTGGCCTTACTCTACCTATGATCCTAGACATATTTTTTTTTCCAGGATGGCCTGTGCCTATTTTAAGGTTTGATATTTCTTTATTTTTTGATACCGCATTTTTCTATTCTTAGGACACTTTAATGTGCAAGTAGCAAAATCTCAAGCAGAACTTGCTTAAAGAAAAGCGAGATTCAGCTTTTTCGTAAACTGAAGAGTAGAGGCGGGCGTTGCCACATTCAGAGTTCAAAGGGATTGTGGGACTCGGTGTCTCTTCTTGGCCCCGTTTCCTGGTGGTGGTAGTTTGGTCTCATACGGCACAGGCAACAGTGTATGTACCGCGCTCTCTCAGTTTCAGGTCTTGCCAGAACAAAAACGCGTGAGTTTTCTTCCCAAGGTATTCAGTAAGAACATGAACATAAATCGCTGGCTGGAATACCTTCAGGTCACCTGTTTCTGAAAGTGATCACTGTGCTGGCGTCTGGAAGCGACTACAAAGACTAAATACGACTGGGAAAACACACCCATCTCAGTCTTTCGCTACTTAATCAGCTGGGCACTCATAATCACCCTTTCTCCTTCATTTACCTTATATGAGACAGAGATAGGTATGATATTTTTTATACTCATTGGTGTTATTATTATTATTTTTGTCTTCTTAGCTACATGGTATTTGTTTTGCTCACTTTGAAAAAAATTTATTTTATGTGCACGAGTGTTTTGCCTGCATGTGTGTCTTGAACCACATACATGCCTAGTACCCACAGAGGCATCGGATCCCCTAGAACTGGAGTTACAGATGATTGTGAACCATATGGCGGTGTTGGGAAGTGAACTGCTGGTGCTCCTAACACCTGAGCCCTCTCTCCAGCCCCTCCGTTCAGTTTTTTCACCTTTATCTTTGTTTTGCTTTTTACTTTATGCCCTAGGTAACCCATCAGATGCTTTCTCAGGGGCTCAGTGCTTCTGGTGCTCCCTTGATGAGGGGGAGCAGTGGAGAAGATCAATGGTACCAGTGCTACTTCCCTGACATCAGTGAGGATTCCCAGGAAGGCTGCAGGGTATGTAGCCGTGTAACCCGGAAGCTACAGCACTTACGATGAGAGTAAGAGTGCTTTTCAAACAGCATTGGGGGGGGGTGTTATTAAGTAAGACGCACAGAACACTCTCAAGGCCAGCATTGCGTTACATTCTGCTAGCTGTCACTCTCAAGATGTGATATTGATGGATATCCTACCCTGGTACTAGAGCCTGGAAAATAAGGAGAAACCGCCCGCAACAATACAGGACAGACAAGATCAGACAGGAGCTATGTAGGTGACGCTGGTGGGGTTCAGGTCCTCTAGCGGGACATAGGTTGGCACATTCTGCAGAAATCCCTTTTTTTTTTTCATTCGTTGGGTAAAAACATTAAGATATTTTGTGACTACAGGCTAGTTAGCAAAGTCAGTCTCCGCTCCAAAGGGAATCTTGAGTTGTGAAGACATTCTAAGAGCAGAACACGCACAGGGCAAGCAAGAATATTTTGCAGCTTGTCTAAACTCAGAGAAGTAATTCGGTCTAACACGAGAAAAAAAAACTCTTGTTGTCTTGAAATCAAGGGAAGAAAAGAAAGAAGGAAGAAAGAGGAGAGAAGAGAGGAGGAAAGGGAAGGGGAGGGAAGGGGAAGGGGGAAGAGGGGATGGAGGAAGAGGGGAGGAGAGAGGCTAAGCAGGAGAGATATAAAGAGATACAAAGACTTCCCACTTTCTGGTTTCCAGCTGTGTGACTAGTGACTCAGGGCTGTGCTCTGGCGCTGACTGATGGGATCTGGAAGCGTGCCCTGCCTGGCCCTGGCAACCCAGCTCCAGCACACACTGAAGGCGGTCCATGTTAAACCCAAGCAACCAGCCCCCACGTCTGTCAAAATTTAAGCTAAGTATGGCATATGGGATTAGAGAGGGATCACAGAACCTCAGACGTTTCCAAGAAAAATGAATAATATCAGGTTAGGCCCTGGATGGCCTGTATCTCATTAATCCCTCCTTTCCACAATGGTGGGCGGGTGGCTTGGGCTGCGGCCTGCAGATGGGGAGCACGCTTTGCTGGGGGTTTGTTCTCTTTTTCCAGGCTCCTCTTAGGCACTAGAAAGATTCCTTTTTTTTTCTGGCATGAGCAGGGATTTAGAGCTTCGGTGCCCAATTTGCTCTCTTGATGGCTTGAACAGCTGGCTGAGCCCTGGTGGGAAGGAGTAAAAGAAGTCTGCTCTTGGATGGATTCTGTGGGGCTTAGCTCCCCAGTGCTGTAGCTTTAGTGTGGCCTCTCCAGTAGAGCACACCCAGTCGACTTCTTCCGCCCCCCCCCCCCCCCAGTTCTCCTCTTTTCAAATGACCTGAACATGGTGACCAGATGCAGCTTCTCAAGTCTCCACTGAAATTGATGATCTCGGCCTCTGGGACCAGAGACAGCTCTGTGGCCAGGAGAGCCTCTGAACTCTTGATGGACCATGGCATACCCCTTCTCCACCGTACAAACACTGCTCTCGCACGCCTTTCCCCAGATCTTAGCCATCTCATTGTCCCCAGCCTGGAGAGTTTCCTTTGGGCTTTTCCCTATCCGTCTTTCCTAGCCTGGCATGCCTGGTTGGAAGGCATCTCTTAACAGATCGCTTATCTCAGCAGGTAGATGTGTCCTGTCTATTTCTTGTCTTAGCGCAAGTTTTTTTTTTTTTTTTTTTTTTTTTTTTTTTTTTTTAACATGCTCGCACTGATGATGAAGCTGTCTTCTTCCTGAGTGTGTCTCGGAGGGATGCACAGAAAACACGCGTTCAATAATCATCCCTCAGCTAAACCGAGCACCTTGCTAAGTGGTATTGAGTGGCACCGGAAACATTTTATTTTATTTTATTTTATTTGAAATCTGAATAAAGGACAGGTTAGAAAATAACAACCTACTCCCATCCTTCCTTGTTCCAAATCTGAATTTGACTTATGAGTAGGTCAATGTGCCCTGGATCCCACTTACTCTAACCTGTGCTGGTAAAAGATGCCAGAACCAGCTTACAGCAGCAGAGTTTTCTAAGGGCCCACCCTCTGCTTAGAAGCCGACAGTGACCTCAGCTTGGCATGCATGTAAATTATACATGGCCCTTTCATTTCTGTGGTCTTACAGTTCTCTCACCAGCTCCCACCAGAGATGCATCTGCTTGATTCCTTCTTCCCACTTCCTTATCCTGCCTCAGGAATGAGGCAGGACCCAGCAACCTCTGCTCACACGACTGCTTTCCCTGTCTTGCAGGCACAGTGGCCTCGCCTTCTGCAGGTTTATGCTTTAAGGCCATGTAAAAGTGCCCTTTATGAAACGTCTCCTTTTGTGGTGGTCCCCCAAAGGGGGAAAACCAACAATCTGACTTACCTTTCAGAGTCTGTTACTTGTTGAGATTTAAATAAATAAACAAAAGCGAGCATATTCAAGACATCAGGGGCACGTCGATTACTTCCAGCTTGCGTTACTTCCTCTTGAACTCTCATCCTGTGATTGTTGGTGTTTCCATGCTCTTGCTCTGAGTTCTGAGCCCACCCTTCAAGAAAATCTCCTTAGGGATGGAGAAAGCCAGGACACAGTGTGAGGCCACAGAGCTGAATTAGCATCCTGATATCTTACCACGGACTCCCACCACCTGCCTCCTGGTAACCAAGGTGGGATCCACCTCAGGGTTCTAGGAGATCACAGGCAGACAGAGAACGCCTACTTTTATGGGAGCCACATAGCACAAGCTCTCTAGTTGGAAGACCTTGATCCGTGGTTGAGAGGTTGAAATCCCAGGCAGAGGACAGAGCTAATGGCAGTCATTCCCACGTACAGCACAAGTTGGGAACACTCTCAGGCTCATTGGCTCTTGTATCCTCCTTGTTGTAGAAGGAGTTGAGTGCTTTGGCATTCCTGGGTGGGCAGGGTGAAGATGGAGGGTGTGATTTGACCTAGGGGCTCCAGAGGATGCAGGCGATGCCCTCTGTGCGTCCCTCACGTATGGCTAGCACATGTGAGAAAGCGCTTACGTGGGTGCCTCAGCTTTTTGAAATACAGATGTCAAAAGAACATTAGCATCAGAAGAGACAGGGGGAGAGAGGCCACTTTAGCTGAGAAACTGAGGACAAATAAGGATATGCAGACATCCGTCTCTTATATTTTTCATTCATGCATTCATCCACTTGGTAAATATTTATTTAATAGTTACTGTGTCCAAGGTCCCCGTACATTTGTAAGAGAAGAGCTGGGAACAGAAGTCAAGAGTTTCTCATTCCTGGTCCAGTATTGTTTTCCCCATGAAGTTTATTAAGCCAGCATGTTCACTGTGTATGACCTAGTCATTTCTTATGGACCTACTAATCGCCTACTAAGACCAATGCATGTTCAACATAATTACCTAAACCACTTCTTGTACCATCTTTTTTTATTGTTGTTGTTGTTTGTTTTTCAAGACAGGGTTTCTCTGTGTAGCCCTGGCTGTCTGGAGCTCACTCTGTAGAGCAGGCTGGCCTTGAACTCGGAAATCTGCCTGCCTCTGCCTTCTAAGTGCTGGGATTAATGGCATGCACCACCCTGCCTGGCCTTTCTTGTACCTTCTTGAAAGACAGATGTCATTGACTCTTCTTTGGGAAAGCTCTCTGTTAGGATCCTGTAGTTCACAAGGGGCACAGCTATTATTCACCTGAAGGTCTACAAAGCACACCCAACAGGCTCTTCATTATGGTGGATTTGCTTCTCAAATTTCTCCCAAGACTCTCCGGAGCCAAGACTCTTTGGCTACCCAGCCCGCCGGTACGCAATCCCAACCCGGTACAACCTTCTTCCTTTTACCCTTGTATTCTCTCTCGTCCTTCCAGGCTCATCTGGATTAGCTCACGCTTCAGAAACACTTAAAGATGATGAAATGGGGCCATGGAAGTTCAGCTCAGCAGAGCTCGCTCTTCCGGGAACCATCACCCCTTCAAACGCCTTTTATTGTGTCTGATTTTTACTGACAAGCCCAGGTCAGATCGGCAAACAGTACCACTATAAAAACCTTTGTGACTGGCCCACCACAAAAAGAATTCAGCCTCTGACCTGTCTTCTTTTCTCTTGTCTTGAATCAATTGCTATTTGCCTGGGGGTGATGGCTGTTACTATTATCTAGCCCGGTCAGGGAATGCGGGCCCTGAAGAATCAGATATTCCGAGGAGGAAAGCTACATTACACGGATCAGCGGTTCTCAAGGAACTAGGATGAAATACATTTAACATAAATACTGTACTAAGCATAATGCAGTTTTCTTGCTGGTGTGTGCCGCTGGGTTTGAGAACAGTGATTATCACTCAACAGAAGCCGAGGCATTGGGGAAACAAAGACAGAAAGCCGGTAGTTCCACCACCACTCACCTGTCTGGGGTTTTGATCATAGAGCTTTCCACTTTGGAGCATTCTTTCTTCCTCTGTAAAAAGCTTGGACCCAGTACACACAGTATATAAATGTCATCCTCCCCTGGGCCTGGGTCTGCATCAGACATCACTAATCAACTGTGGCACACTTTTGTTTTTCGATCCATGCCAATCTCAGGAGGCCCCCCCCGCCCCGACTTTTCAGTAACTACTCCTCAGGTTTGGAGTAGGCATGTGACATGCAACCCACTTTCTGTCACCGTATCATGGTGCCCGTTTTGAGAGCTGCCTGGATTGGATGCGCGTGTCCAGTAGAAAGCTAAGTGGTGGAGGGTTTGGGGTAGTAGCGGGTACTAAGTGTTTCCCCATCCCGCCGAGATTTGCTTCCCTTCTCCATTCGATTGACTCAAGGACCATCTGTGAATCCTGGGTGGGGGTGGGGATGTCGAAGTGAATGGACAAGGAAGGTCAGGCAAGTTCAGCTTTGTGCCTAAGCTTAAAGCCAGGCATTAACTTCTCTTTGATGCTGATCTAATGGAAACAGTAGAAGATAACAAAACTTGTAGCTAGTCTCTTAGTTCCCCAAGCTGGGCAACGGCAGGGGGCGTGGGCAGGGGACGTGGGCAGGGGCGGGGTAAGGGGCGTGGGCATGGGGTGGGGGCAGGGGGCGGGGGCAGGGGCAAGGGCAGGGGCAGGGAAAGCCAGAAAGCGCCTGGCGGCTCATTGACTCTTCCGCGGTCAAGCACAAGGCTGTAGTTATCTTTTAGATCCATACCCCAGTTCCACACCTAACAGGCTACTTAACCTCTGACACACGCCCATCTGTGTTATTGATATAAATGCTTTAAGAGATCACCTGGAATACTGTTGTTATTCTTCTTATTGTTGTAAAATCATGGCTTAGTGCGATGTCTGATGAATAACATATGCTAATACGCATTGATCTGGTTTTGTTTATTTTTGTTTCATGGTTTATTTTGTTTCAGGGAATTGAACCCATGCTGCTTGAGTTCTTCCCCATTCAGCTAACTCCTAGCCCTGAATGATTTTAGTTGCCAAATGACTCTTGGATGTACCTGCCTTTTGAGGGACCCATCCAGTTGGACAGAGAAATAGATACAGTAAGATTTGTCCACAAGACTCTCAGAGATAAAGAAGGGAGAGTTAGTACAAAGGCTCTGAAGCCACTGGAAAGAGCTGCAGTCACATGACCCAGGACGCAGTGCTAGTTAGTTGGTTTAGAATGGACTTCCCCCGCCCCAACTCCTGACCCACAGCTGGGTTTCTCTGTGTAGCCTTGGCTATCTGACCTGTAGACCAGGCTGGCCTCAAACTCCAACTCAGAGAACTGTCTGCCTCTGTCTCCTGAGTTTGGGGAGTAAAGGCATGTGCCACCACACCCAACTCTTGTTTGTATTTTTAAAATAGCTATTATTTGCATTTGCTTGTTTTGAGACAGGATCTCACACTGCTGTGCTCCAGTTGTCCTGGCACTTGCTACGTTCCAGAGTGCTAGAATCCTAAGTGTGGGCTACCATGCCTGGATTCCTTAGCATGAATTAAAAAAAAAAAAACAACAAATAACAAAAACCAAAAAACAGCTTATAACCTGTCAGAGTGGTGCCTGCCTTTAATCCTAGCCTGAGAAGGCAGAAGCAGGTAAATATTTGTGAGTTTGATTCCAGCCTGGTCTACAGAGTGAGCTCCAGGACAAATAGGGTTACAGAGAAACCATGTTTCAAAAAAACTGAACAACAACAACACCAAAAACTCCCAAAGCAAAAAAATCCCCCAAACCAAAAAACCCCAACATAGAGTAAATTATTATAATTGCTCTATTAATCTTAATTTCTTTGTGCATCTAATATGAAAATGAATATATCATCATCTAAAAATATGCATAGGAAAACATTATATATGTATGATCATATGTACACATAAATAGATTAGGAACCATCCATAACTTTAGTCATCCAGGGAGGATCTTGGGACATTCCTCTTGGGCATATGAGTCCTGGGAGGGGGAGGGGCTAGGATGAAAATAACTAACTTCATTTCTTCCAATCTGTAAGTGATAGAAATTCACTTAGGGAAATTCATTCAGCTCTACAGCATAGAACTGAAGTTACTCTTTGTCAAAGATGGAGGTAACTTGGCACCTTCCATTAGGCTGGGTAAGTTTTTGGCCAGTTTTTTTCCTCTCCTTTAAAAATTAGTAAACATTATATTATTATATATACATATACATATGTATGTGCATATATACATATATATACATATATACATGTATACAAATATATACATTATATATTAGTATACAAAATACCTATACAAAATAATGGACTTCATTATGGCATACATAATGTATTTCAATCACATCCACCATCCTGTTACCTTCTCTTGCCCCCTTTCCATTCCCACTGATCCTCTTCCCCACCTTTTCCTACTTTCAGATTGTGTGTGTGTGTGTGTGTGTGACTGAGTTTACTAAGAGTCGATTATGTGAGTATGAACAAGGAGTCATTTACAGGCTCTCAGACAACTTACCAGTGGCTACTCCACTGAGGAAAACGTCTCTCCGTCCCCATCGTTGCTCAGGGAAGGGTAGTGGGGCCTCAAGAGTCCAGCCTTGCTCTATGACACGATGCTTTGGGCTCCATCTCGTTCAGGTCATCACAGCTGCTGTAAGTACAGCAGGACAATGGTCAGGTATCACGGAACCCAGTGGTCTACACTACTTTGACTTTCATCTTCTTTCCCCCCCCTCCTTTGGAGATATTCTCTGAGCCCTGGAGTGGCTGATAGAGATGTCCCTTTCAGGGCTAAGGAAGCATTCAGTACTCACTTTCTTTGTTTTTTGACCCCTTACGTGTCTCTGCAGTAAATGCTACCTTGTACACAGAGAGACTCTGACTGAAGCTGACGGCAACACTAATCTATAGGTATAGACAGAAATATTTAGAGGGCAGTTTGGTGGACATAAGGAGTCCATTTGGTAAAACAATAGTAGTATCTTAAAGGGAATTTTAAAGTTTCCCACTTTCAGAAGCATTTTCTCAAATTAAGAGACTACTTTTTTTTTTATCTTATCCAATATATTTACTTTCATTATAAATTATAATAGAGTAAGGGAAAGGAAGAATGAATACACACCCTTTTCAGATTTAAATGAAATAACATTTCTCCAGAAAGCCCGTTTCTTAAGCTCATTGTCTACATTTGTGCAAGAGACTACTTTTATATAAGTATTACTTCCCTCCCTCCCTCCCTCCCCTCCCTCCCTCCCTCTTTCTCTGTTTCTTTCTTTCTCTTTCTCACCCTTTCTTTCCTTCCTTCCTTCCTTCCTTCCTCCCTCCCTCTCCCTTTTTTCTCTCTCTTCCTTACTTCTTTTATCTTTCTTTCCTTCCTTCTTTCGTTCTCTCTCTCTCTCTCTCTCTCTCTCTCTCTCTCTCTCTCTCTCTCTTTCTTTCTTTCCTGCAGGGTCTCACTATATAGCCCCGACTGCCCTGAAACTTGTTATATAGACCAGGCTGGCCTCAAACTCACAGAGATCTGCTTGTCTTTGCCGTCCTTCTGCCGGGATCAAAGGTGTAAGCCACCACACCCAGAGGGAAGCACACTTTTACTTCATCGTTTCTTCAAACACTGTGAGCTCAAGCTTCAGGCACTATCACCCTGGCATGATGATCACCCTGGCATGATGAGTAGGAAGCCAGGACCTAGAAAGGATACATATCTTGCCTAAGGGGACACAGCTTCTGGGGGCAGGGCTTGAGCTAGGTGTCAGGCTCACAGTATCTCCTGCCTCTCCTCCTCCCCAGAAACTTATTCATATTTTAGGCTTTCCAGGAGTTTCTTTCTAAACAGCATCAAGTAAAGCAGTTCTGCCAACTCGGAGAGTTGCTAAGAAACCTTTATCCTCCGCGCATCCTTAGGCCCTATGTCAAGCATGTGACTTGTTTGTTTTGTGGCCACAAGAAAGTAATGTGGAAATGAGAGCAAGAATATCCCCACAAATGATATGTGGGACATATGTGGGGTGTGACTGTAGAGAGAGGAGAGAGGAGCAGCATGGGACGCTTAATAAAACACACAGGACAGAACTGGCCTTTTAGTTAAAGCACGATCTCCAATTTGCTGCCAACTAAAATAAACAAGTAGGAAACAGGCCAAACCACTGCGAGACATGCTTCTCCAAGACGTGAACATAATGTGAAACCAGGAATTTAGATACTGCTTTAAAAAAAAAAAACAAATACAGGAAGACGTGCCTTCCATGGAGATGTGACATTCATAGATGTGACTATCTGCAATGGGGATAGTTCCGTGAAGGACCATTATCAAATACTGTCTCAGTTTTCCTGGAGACTAGGGTATGTGATAGACATGTTTTCATGGCTGCACACCACCAGGACATAGTTCAGCATCCTGAGATGCCATATTTACATGTTTGAAAGCCTATGGCTTCTGTGCAAGTCTTGGATTCTCTCTCTTGGCCAGAAAGAGCTACCTGCACAGAAAACTGCATCTCCTGTTTGATAAGAGGTAGCATTTTAACACGTATGGAAACAATATCCCATCTCCTATGGTTTCACATCTGAATAGAATAGTTCTTAAGATTTAAGTTCATCAGCCTTTGTCCTCACATACATACACACACTCACACTCACACTCACACACACTCACTCACATCCACCACACCACACACACATACACACCACATACAGACAGACACAGATACATACACACACACACACATAAATACACACATGCTTGATGACAGATCTTCACATGGAAGGAAATGCTTTTTATCAACAGCTTTGTCCGTTGGCTTGGCACTAGTTGGTAGAAAACTGAGCTAATTTTATTGTCTATTTTAGCCTCCCAATTTAGGAAAGCAATTCCATGAATAAAAGCATCCATTTTTATCTCTTTTTAACATATCATTAAAATAATAACTGAAAACATTGGTTGAGCATTTCTTTTATGCCAAAAACCTAAACTGGTATGTTACAACCATTATCTCATTTAATCTCCCAACGACTCCCATGAGATCAAGCATATCATTATCGTCATTTACAGATTTAGAGGCCCCACTCTTGGTGAGGATAAAGGACACCGAGGTCATCCAGAAGGAATCCTTTTGGAAACACCAGTGACTAAACCGCCATTGCTCTGCCCCATGTTAAAACAGGCGCTATATGGGCTGGAGGAAAGGCTCAGTGGCTAAAAGAGCTTGCTGGGAAAATGTGAGGACTGACACCCATATTTCTAAAACCCATATGCTGGGTGGGTCGAACAACCTGCCTGTAATTCCTGCATTAGGGACAATGAAACAGCAGATCCTTGGAGGAAGTTTGACTAGTCACACTAGCTGGAATTTGTGACCTTTGGGTTCTGCGAGAGACTCTGTTTCAACGAATAAAAGAATAAATGAGAAAGATTCCTAAAGTCAACTTTGGGCCTGCCTTCAGGCATGTGTGCTCCCCTCTGCCTCTCCCCCCCAGCAAGAACTGTGTGACCCAGGAGTGATGAATGCAAGAATATTTGTATCATTGCCCCCACTGTAGTTTCTGTGCCCACCATTGACGAATGGTGGCATGCACCTCCTGCCGTTTCTATGAGCCACTTCTTATGTATACAGTCATGCTAACAAAAGACAAAAACCAGGGCTTCGTTTTCACTCGTTAGATCCTTGGAAGCCCACAGTGACACGCCCTGAGAAATCTGTAGAGAAGCATCCTGCATGGTTACTTCCTGTTTAGCTGGCGAAGAGAAGAAACTGCAATTTCATTAGTCTTGTTCTCTACGCCATTTCTTACTCATGCAACAGTAGAGTTATAGCTTAAAACAACTAACCTAGAGGTTCTATATTGTACAATTTTACAAAGTAACTATTTGACTAAATAAGGTCAAAGGCAATGATTTAGCACAGACACTGAGAAGTTATATCAGACGAAGGGATGAGCCTTTAAAACGAAACACTCACACTATCTTTTCACCTCAGGAAGACTTGGTGAAACTTTGGTCATCAAAAGGTCATTAAACCTTTGATTTCAGAAGGTTTTGTATAAGCATACAAGAAAAGAGACAGAAACTTTGCCTTATTTAAAAGATGTGGGGGCTTGGAAATGGCTAAAAAAAAGTGTTTGCTGAACATCGTGAGGGCCTGAGTTTGCTTAGCTCCTACCTAAAAGCCAAGAGTATCTATTGGCGAAGATCTGGAACCCAGCACAGGGGTGGGGGCTGGGAAAGGAAGCAATGGCAGAGAGAGGTGGACCCTGGGCAAGCCAGCTTAGATGTCAACTCCTGATCTCCATACACATGTGTACACACACACACACACACACACACACACACACATTATTGAACCAAATTGTGTGCAGCAGTTTTCCTAACTTAAAAAAATTTTATTGGTGTGTGTGTGTGTGTGTGTGTGTGTGTGTGTGTGCATGAGTGTATCTATGTGTACATGTGTGTACAGGAAGCTGCAGAGGTCAGAAAAGGCATTGTATCCCCTGGATCCGGATTGCAGGTGCGGGTTCTAAAAACCGAATCTAGGTTCTCTGCAAAAACAGTAAATGCTCTTAACTGCTGTACTGTCTCTTCAGCTCAATTTTCCTAACTTTTAAACTGTGAAGACTTGCTTAGGGGCATGAAAATTAGGAGCATTCACTCACTGCCAGACATTACTATCTAAGATATGTGTGCAACTCAATGCCAAGGACATCCAAATAGACAATTTTAGCTCATTATCTACTTCTGGTTCATGAAAAAAAAATGTGGTTATAAAATGTTAGTTTCAATCTTCAGTAAGTAACTAGACTTTGAGATATTAACCCTTGTAATTGATGCCTGTCCTAGCTAACCATATACCCCCGATGGCGGATTTCAGTTATCTAAGATGCAGGAAGTCTCTGCTTCAGCTGGGACTTCAAATCATGTTTTCAGAACACAAAGAACACTTGATAAAGTTGGAGAAAAATATTTTTCAAAAATATGTCACCAGGCAGCTTGGGAGCAATTTCACAGAACCATCCTACAGGGTATGAATTTAACCTTTGATCTCCGAAATGAAGGTCAACAAATTTGTTTTTACGCGAGATATCTGATACTTGATGTCTGGGTAAATCAGTTTCTAAAGAAGAGGCTGTGTTTGCAGATCAGTGATACTTTCACCCTCCCAGTTTCAGTCATTTAACCTTCTCGTCTCTGAATTAAAGTCCATTGCTCTTCTTAACTTTTTTTTCTTTTCTTTTGTGTGTAGTAGAGGCATCTGACTTAAAACACAGCATTTATGAAGGGAAAACACTAGACTATTGTCCAAAGGATAAAACCAAACTAAACCCAAAACCCAAACCAAAACTGATGTTTTAGTTATTTTTTTCCTTCTAAAAGACAAATATACAAAATATATTGTTTACTAAATTTTTATATTTATTATTTTTTTTAATCTGTCAGTACACCTGAAGTTTCAACAACACTTAAGTCATAGTTAGCAAAGGACAGAACATAAACTAAACAAAAATCACAGACTATGTTTGTAAATAAAACTTTATTGGTACACAACTATACCCATTCTCTCAGATATTATCTTCTTATATATCTTCTAGCCTCTGACTAGTCACAACAGGATGTACATTCCACAAAGCAGAGCAGAGCAGTTACTCTTTGGCTCTTTACAAAAAAAAAATGCCAATTCCAGGTTTTAACCAAAAGAGGCTTGGAGAGGTTTTGGAAATAAATCCTTATCCCATATGCTGCAATGGCTGGGGGTGGGGGCAGTAAAAGGAGAGCATACATGGATTTTAACTCGAATATTCATTTGTATGGAGACTCTTAGACTGGTATCAAGAGAATGGAAGGAATAATTATTTGGGAGGCATTGTAGTGACTGTAGCGAGACAAATAACTAAATTTATTCCTTGGATTCTGTAACAGGCTATCTAATAAAAATATGCCCCAGTGGAGACAGACCCCGGACTCTCAGCTAAGGCTGGCCACTGGGGAATACAAGCTCTTTCTCTGCAACAGATGTGTGGCTTAAAGTTCACCAGGAGTGCACTGCGGAGAGAGAGCGAGCACAGCACATCTTGTTCTGTAAGGGGATCAGCAGTGGCCTGTAAATAGAATAACTAATTTAGTTACAGGACGTTGGGCAAACTGTGGGAGGAAGAGGAGGGCTAGGAAGGAGGACAGGCCTCAGTTGAAGCGTTTCTGGGTACGGGTCTACTTCTTAAATAAGGAGATAAGCCAAATACAGTTTGGATCACCCTTTGCCAGTCATCCTAGCTGGCTAGCTGCCAGCAAGCCACCCTACAAAGGTGATCACTGCCAATGTGTTTAATTCAGGCATGGATGCCCGACATGCCTTGAAATTGCCCCACGTGAAGACCTCCGAGTCCTGCCCTTCCCCGGTCTCAGGCATGAAGTGCCTGCACGGACGACCCCCCTCACTTCCCCAACCCCTCTCTCCGACTGAAACTCTCAGGCATTCGTCCTGGGTGTTTGCTTCTCCCTTAGAGGAAGGGAAGGCGGAGACGATTCGCCCTGCCACACATTCTACTTTCTGTGGGATGTTGCTCTATCAGGCTTAGGGAGACAACTCGGTTGGTAAAGTTCTTGGTACACAAACATGAGGTCCTGACTTCAAACCCTAGCACCCACAAAACGGCTCTGTGTGGTGGTGAGCTCTTGAGAGGCCAGCGCTGGGGACTGGGGACACAGAGGCAGACTGGTGCCCAGGGCTTACTGAGCAGCCGCTCTAGCCTAATGGGAGCCTCAGATCCTAGTCAGGGACGTTGTCTCAAGTACCAGGTGGATGACTCTTGAGGAATGACACTTGAGATTGATCTCTGGCCACCACATGCGTGCATGTATGCGCGCGCGCGCGCGCACACACACACACACACACACACACACACACACACACACACTGGGTCTTTCCATCTTGTAAAATTAAATACAAAATGGAAAAATCTTTTTTTCCCCTCAACTCTGCCACTCTCTTTTGCCATGTTCCAAGCTTTGATGTTTGTTAGCAAGGGTAGGACTAAGTTATGCTGCGAGAACAGATTAGTTTTACATCTCATGGTATGTTCCCTGGACCGTAGACCTGGTGACCCTCCTTCAGAATACTTATCTGTTCTGTGCGTATGTTTCAAGCTTTTGCTTTTCTCATCTAAGCGGAGGCTCTCATCCTGAGGAAGAAGGGGATAGGAAGGAGGAGGAGGAAGAAGAAAAGGAAGAGGAAGAGGAGGGAGAGGAGGAGGAGGAGAAGAAAAGAAGTGGGGGCAGAAAAGAGGATGGACAATGGAGGTGAAGAACAGAGGCAGGAGAAACGGAGAGAAAGAAGAGATTAAAGATCCAAGCACAGGTTTTTTTCACCACTTTGGTCCAGAAAACTTCAAATTTTTAACGGAATAGCAGCATGGTCCCTCCTCAAATACAAAGGCCTTGAGGAACGGCATCTGCCTCGGAACTGGAGGCTGAGTGGTCAGCATTGTTGACAGAGCCTTGTTTAATTCAACTACCCTCCTTTGAGCCATTCTCCACGTCACCTACCTTCCTGTCAGCTCGCCTAGGTTTAGAACGGAGCCCTTGAAAGTGCCTTTGGTTCCACGTTTGTCTTGTATCCCAGCGTCCAGTGGTTGGTTATCTAGTCCTGTTATCTCTGCTCCTTCAGTTTTGGTTCCTTTGCAAAACCTGGATCAGATGTTATCCTTGATCTCTCTAAATTGTCTTCTTGGTCTGTGCTTTGTTGGGTACGTGTCACCTCAATGCCCACCCACTAATGGCTTGGTATCCAGCCTTTATGCTCTGAGAAGGCGGAGGAACCTTAGAGAGGTACAGATGGACGGCTTCAGGCCCGTATGTTTGGGCCCTCAAAAGGATTTTCTTCCCTTTTTGTTTTTTCTCTCTCTGGCCATGGGGTTGATGGTTTTGCTCCACCTTGATGCAGCAGGCGCGCTACAGGACGGCAGCCCACAGAGCCAACCCCTCCCAGCCTGAAACCTCCTAGACAATGAGCCAAAGTAAACTGTTCGACTCAAAAGTGTGGAGCATCTCAGGCGTCTGTTACAGGGAGAAGCTGACCAAGGCAAACTTGCACGGCAGCAAGGCACTGGAAGCCTCCTTCCCTTTAGGCTTCTGTTCCCAGCATCCCTCACTGACGCTTCTCGTCCTTCCTGCTAATAGAGCCAGCCAGGTGGCCCAGGCTGGTCTCTCATGTCTCCGTGTTCTCTTTTCCTCAAGCTTCAGCCTTCAGTGTTAGCATCCAGCACCCCAGGGCTCAGCCAGCCCCCCCCATCACCCATCACTTTCTCCAGGTGTAGGACTAAGCTTTCTTTGACTGAGTTTATACTCGTGTTTTTTTTGTTTTTTGTTTTTTAATGAATATGAACTCATCCTCTCAGAGAAACAGACCTTCTTTTTGACCTAACAATTTCAGTTAATGGAACTGCATGAGAACACTCTGGACAAAAGTGAAGAGTACTCCAGCTTAAGTGGACTAAAAACACAAATTCATTACATCTAGTGGCAAGAAGTGTGCATCAGTTCTGCTCACAAATGCATCGCTCGGCCCTGAGTTCACCTCTCTAGTTACAAGAACCCTGCCCGTTCTTAGAGACAAGCTGACCTCCTCTCAGTCACGGCCATGTGGCTGCACCATTCCAATACCCACTGGAGGTATTTCAATGGCTCCTCATCAGAGAATAAACAATATCCTAATATTATTAGTAGAGGCTAAAAATCACCTATCCATAATGGTTGGGACTAGAAGTGATTTGAATTTCATTTTTAAAAGTTGACAGAATTTGTACATATATGCAAATACCTGAACTGTACATTTCATATCTATGTAGGAGATATTTGGGAATTGAGATCTAATTAGAAACAAAAAAAAATCTGTACAACTCTTGTCAGCTTTCTGTCCTTGTGATGAAATATTTGAGACAATCCCACTGAGGGAGGGAAGATTTATTTTTGGCTCCCGGTGCCAAAGATTTTTCTTGATTCTATTGTTTCTGGGCCTGTGGTAAAGAATAGCATCGTGCCAAGGACTTAATGGTGAAGCAATCCTGCCTGCTTCTTAGTAGCCAAGGAAGGAGGTGGGGGTGGAGAGAGAGAGAGAGAGAGAGAGAGAGAGAGAGAGAGAGAGAGAGAGAGAGAGAGAGGAGAAAGAGATGGAGGGAAGGAGAGAGTAAGGAAAAGAGGTAAGGAGAACGGGAAGGAAGGAGAGATGGGGGAGGAAGGAGAGATGGGGCATACCCTCCAGGATTCATTCCCAGTGATTTACTTCCTTCAAGGCATACACATCTCTACCACCTCGAACTAGACCTTTCAGTTCTGACTCCATCAATGGGTTAACTCACTGGTGAAGGTAGAGCCCTCCCTGATCCATCACTCAGAAAGGCTTGACCTTTGAAAACTGCCTTGGGGCCTAAGTTTCAACTTAAGAGCTTTGGGGAGACATTTCAGATCCAAACCATAACAAATTAAAACATATCGTCTGAAGGGAGCTTAATGCAATATTATTTTGTGTGACTGTTCTGATGGCAATCCATCAAAATAAAATCAGGTGTTAAATTTTCCACTGTGGCTTTGTGCCAGTACCCAAAGCACTTCCAGATTTTGGATTTTAAGATTAGAGATGCTCAGCCAGTGTTTCTGATGAAGAGACTGAGGCCAAGTGTGTTGCCAGGGTGACACAGCTGCTAAGAGGCAAAGCCAGTGTTTCTCCTCCTGACAATCTGACTCCTACCTGCTTCCTGAAGCTGTTTCTGAGCCCTTCTCCTTGACTGCAATTTTTTTTTAAATTATTCAACCAGCCATTGAATTACCTAGCTAGTTCTTTCTTTCTTTCTTTCTTTCTTTCTTTCTTTCTTTCTTTCTTCCTTCCTTCCTTCCTTCCTTCCTTCCTTCCTTTCTTCTTCTTTCTCTCTCTTCCTTCCTTTTTTTTTTTTTTTAAAATTTATTTATTTATTTCATGTATGTAAGTACACCGTCGCTGTCTTCAGACACACCAGAAGAGGGCATCGGTTCCCCATTACAGATGGTTGTGAGCCACCATGTGGTTGCTGGGATTTGAACTCAGGACCTCTGGAAGAGCAGTCAGTGCTCTTAACTGCTGAGCCATCTTTCCAGACCTCCCTGACCCCATTTTTGTCCCTAACATTCAACCCCATTATAGCCGGCTCTGGTTTTGAACTATTCACTGTTGTCTCCCTATTTCCTGAGACTTCTCATGAATGGCTATAAGGTCTCATAATCAGTTTTTTCCTCTTTTGTCCATTCTAGGTCCTGTCTCGGGGTGGATGTGGGTAAGGATGCATCTTTCCTTTCTTACATCCCAGGTACCACCCACAAGAGCATCTTCTGTGGTACCCAATGGCAGAATAGTTCCCGAGTGTCTGGTGGGTGAGAAAATTAAAAGGAAGAGTTAGAAAGAAAATTGGACTCAGAAGTCAGATAGGCCTGAGCATGAACTCTAGCTTTTCCATGTGCCCACCTGAATCTGCTGGGGAATTTACTTAATATAGATATTCATAAGCTTTCTCCATACATAATCTCTTTCCACTTGACGTTTATAACATATCGATAGATAAAAGATACACAAATCAAGCATTTATAGATAATTCATAAAGGAATTTATTTTAAAATAATTCCTTGGATACATCTAATTTTAATATTTATTAAAGATGAAAGTAAATTTGCATACTAATCAGATATATTTATTTTTTTACATAAAGAATTAAATCTTGGTTTAATATTTGATACTGTGGGATACAGAGCATCCAAAGTGTTTTCCAGAGTTGATATTTTGATTTTATAATCACCGGCGCTGAGAATGTCACTTTGCATAAATACATAGTACAAAACAGCAGAAGTAGGTTTAGGGACATGCTAGAGATTCTTGGAAATTCTATCCTAATTCTGAGCCAAAATTCATTTAAGTGTGTGTGTGTGTGTGTGTGTGTGTGTGTGTGTGTGTGTGTTCCCACGTGTGAAACTCAACCTAGCAGCTCAAAATGCATTTTTTAAAAACCAAGTATTCTAATACAATACAAAGATACACTAATTTGATACTTAGATGTTGAGGAAGGATGTTAAATATTAAAGAATGTTGAAAGTATTCTTTATTTTAAATAATATTGAGAATAAATAAAAAAGTGAGAAGATTAAGTCTTTCTCTTTCTGTAATTAAACCATCATGTTGCTGTAAGAGCAAACAGTTTGTATGCACAGTACAAAACACCACGACTCCATGAACATGCAAGGGATGCCGGGTACCATTTGCTGCTGCTGTTTGGTGTACCAGCAAAGGGTTCAGATCAAGGCTGCTGTGAAGTCACATGATACAGCATGGGTAACCTATGCCAGAGACAATCTCAGGTCCATTATGCATTTGCTTCTGCAAGTTGAGTTGTTATGGGCTCAGAAAACTTTTTACCGTCACCATTGTTTATTGCTATCGCCACAGTTATGCTACTCCATGTGGGAATCATAATCCACAGTTTAAGATGCTGAAACTGGGTCCATCCACGATAGGCTGAGCTGTGTCCCCTCAAAATTCATATGCAAAAGTCCTAGAATCTGTAAGCACCTAGCGATGTAACTTATTTGGAGGTAAGACCATATAGGAAATTGAGTTTAAATAAGGTTCCTAGCTCGTGCACCTAATACAGCATCTTAAGTCCTCTAAGAAGGTATTCACACGCAGGTATGTGTAGAGGAGAGGCCATGTGAAGGCACCACCTGCAAGCCAGGCAGATGGGCTACAGAAGACCTACCCCACCCACCTCCTTACCCCATTAACAACGTAATTTCTGATTTCCACCTTAAAAGACTGTGGGAAAACAAAGTTCTGTTGCTTATAGAATCCAGACTATGGTATATTGTTATGGAAGCCTTCAGTAATGGAGCCTCAGTTCCCTCATCTGTACAATGGGCGTGTGGAATGATCTCATGAAAGGAAATGCTTAACAGAGTGGCAGGTATTCCTCTGTACAGTAATCATCAATGCAGTATTCCCTTTCTATTTCCCTAAGGAGACACTTGAGGGTAGCAGTGCTGCCCTTGGTAACAGCTTAAGGCTCTAACCACTAGTAAGCTGAGACCAGCTTAGAGTAACAGGAGCTACAAATGGCAGATTTGAAGATCAAGGCACTGGCCAGATACCAAATGATTGATAGCCATCGAGACATGTCGCACTGATCAGCAAATAGCAGGGAAGTCTATGGAAGCAGTGATGGGATGCATGCGACCTGCCACCTGGCATCACTGGGACAGACCCAGGAGCTCAAGAGACTCCACAGGACCTCAGGTTTCGGCCATGTGCTTGGTCTGTCTGTGTCTGTTCTTGGATAGATTCATGTTTGTGTTCATAAGTAGCCTGTAGCAGGTCCAGACTCCCCCTTCCTTGCTCAGGTCAGAAGGGTTAAGTTCATAGTTTCTTTACTCTCCTGAGTGAGACTAGCCCTCCTGGGGCTTATCTCTACTGTGCCTCCTGCCCATTTCTACACCCAGTTTGTCTTAGGGAATCCAGGGATCTGATTGGCTTAGGCCTGGATCACAGGAGCGTCTACCAAATCTGAGGGGACCAGAGTGACTACTGGGAGGAGGCTGTTGTGGTCAGCTTAAAATGTTAACTTGACACAGCCCAGGGTCACCTGAAAAGGGAATCCCAACTGAGAGATTTTCCAGAATACATTGGCCAGTGGTTTCATCTATTGGGGATTACCCCGGTTGTTAATTGGTGGTGAGACAATCCATTGTGGGCTGCTCTGTTCTCTAGACAGGCAGTCCCAAGTTGTTTAAGGAAACCGGCTAACTATGACCCAGCAAGCAGCAATCTTCCGTAGTTTCTGCTTAAGATCCCTCCTTTAAATTCTTGCTCTGGCTTCCTGCGCCCTGTATTCTGTAAGCCGAAATAAACTCTTCCCTCAAGTTCCCTTTTGTAGGTGTGTTTTATCATATAAACAGAGATAAAACTAGACTGGATGGTGGACAGACAGCAGGTTCACACGGAGGGCCACCACACCCATGTTGACAAGCAGGTATTTATAGACAGAAACCCGAGAAATTCTTCCTCCCTTTCTTCTATTGGCCATCTCCCTCCCCCATCCCCCCATCCCCCCTTCTACTCCTTTTTTTAATGTAGTCTTTGAGTTTCATGGTAACATAATCCCGGTCTATTTAATGATCTGATCATTGGCTGTAGAATCAATTATCTGCCCAGGAGGTGAAAAGAACAAGGGACAGAGTCCTTGAGGAGAGGATGAAGTCGTTTTCCAATCAAGGGTTCCCTCCCTGCCGTGCATGGACTTGATAGTCTCATAGAAGCCATGTTCTTACATGTGGTGGTTTGAGGAAGAATGGCTCCCATAGGCTCATGTATGTGAATGCTTGGTCATCCGGGAGAGGCGCTACTTCAGAGGGATTAGGTGGTGTGGCCTTGTTCTGTAGTAAGGTGTAACCTTGCTAGGAACACTGTGTGGCTTTGTTGAGAGTAGGTGTGGCCTTGTAGGAGGAAGTGTGTCACTGGGAGTGGGCTGAGATTTCAAAGGCCCAAGCCAGGCCCAGTGTCTGTCTCTTCCTGCTGCCTGCTGATCCAGTCGTAGAACTTTCAGCTACTTCTCTAGCTAGCGTCCTGTGTGCTTGTCTGCAGGAACCAAACCCTTGGAATTGTAAGCCGGCCCCAGCTAGATGCTTTCTTTGATGTAGTCATGGCGCCTCTTCATAGCAATAGAACCGTGACTAGGCGCCCTCACTGCAAATCCAAGTCACTGGCACAGAGACTCCACTCCAGGTGTGACTTGTGATGTGTGAAGTACTAAGAGATAGTAATGCTCACAAGAGTTACTAGAGGACAGGGTGACAACCATGTGATAGGAAGCATGACAAACACTAAGTGGCCTCGTTCTCCAGACACTCTCCGCAGCTCGTAAGCATCCTTGTTTTAGTGACGCAGAGGCT